>SZWC01004018.1:169996-182979 GCA_023375785.1 Penium margaritaceum | reverse complement strand
AGAGAGAGCGAATCGCACAATCCTTAACATGGTGCGATCCATGTTGAGCGACGCCGGCCTTACACAACAGTATTGGGCGGAGGCGGCAAGGACAGCAGCGTACATCATGAATCTCATGCCGACCAAGTCGCTAAAGGACAAGGAGAGCAAGGCATGGAAGACGCCACAAGAGGTGTGGAGCGGGAGGAAGCCGGCGGTGGGTCACCTCCGCACATTTGGTTGTGTTGCACATGCAATGGTGCAGGCACGTGAGGGACGGAGCAAGCTAGACCCGCGTACCCGCCGGTGTATTTTCCTTGGATATGAGAGCGGAAGCAAGGCGTACCGGCTCTTTGACCCAAGGAGGCAGCAGATTGTGCGGAGTCGCGACGTCACGTTCGACGAGAAAAGCCGTTGGACAGACAAGGAGGCAGGTCCCTCCAAAAGGGGGGAGTGGATGCCATTCCTTGAGGGGGAGACACCGGAGGACGTGAATGAGGGTGACATCCTTACATCACCACCAACCGGAGAGCATCGCCTGAGGGATGGGCGAGCGGCAGATTTTATTCCGGCCAGTTCGGATGAGGAATCCGAAGCACGAGAGATGGACGTGGAGGCGGAGAGTCGACACATGTCTCCAAGGTCTCCAAGAGAGGGGGAGCAGATGCTTGGAGAGGATGGTGCCGAAAGGGGACAGCAACAACAACCGCTTCAACAGCCCCGCACGAGCAGTCGTGTGCGAAGAAGGACAAAAAGATACGATGCCGACAAGGGCATTTGGACTGGGTTCGCGCAAGAGGAGCCTCAAGGAGGCACTGCACAAGAAGGATGTGGCTGAGTGGGAGGGAGCAATAAAATGTAAGCTCACCTCCCATGAGGAGAAAGGCTCTTCAGTTGCAGGTTGAGCATGGACAACTGCCATGGGTTGTTGGAATGATGCTCCTCACCATGGCAGGAGTGACTCCAAAAAGGAACACCAAAAAGACAAGCCTTAGTGGCTTAGTGGTTAATGGTGCCCACCTCTAGAGGCAGGGGCCCGGGTTCAAGTCCCACAAGATGAAATTCTGCCCTGCCTCAAGGGAGGTGGGAAATAGATGCGAGGAAGCTAGCTCAACCTCTAGAATTCCTCCTTGAGTTTCTAGAAGGCCAGGTGAGGGTCCAGGAAGGTGGCACACCTTCTAGAAGGAGTGACTTGTCCTACAAGGCATCTAGAGGTGTCTTGGTCTTCTGGACACCTTCCCTCCTACTAGAAGCAAGCTGAGGAATCTAGGAAGGGACAGAAGCTTCTAGAGGAGGGAAGGGATGCCTTCCTAGGTGGGAAAAGGACAGCCTACCAAGGGCCACTCTAGAAGCCATAGAATCTGCTAGGAAGCTTCAAATCTGGCATGCTTTGGTGTTCTGGAAATCTTAGATCAGTGGCTATAAAATTCTACTGCTTGTGAGCCTTGATTAAAGTGTTCATTCCCAGTCAATTAAGGCCAAAACTATTGCCTCACTCTCTGACCAGTTTTCTGCCATCCTTGGAACCAGTTGCCTCCACAGTTTCAGTCTCTCCAAAAAGAGTTGGTGGTGTGAACCAGCCACTGCTAGGGACCCTCAAGGGTGCACACTCACCCTCAGGCCAACACTGACTTCCTCCAACTTNAATTGAGGCCAAAACTATTGCCTCACTCTCTGACCAGTTTTCTGCCATCCTTGGAACCAGTTGCCTCCACAGTTTCAGTCTCTCCAAAAAGAGTTGGTGGTGTGAACCAGCCACTGCTAGGGACCCTCCAGGGTGCACACTCACCCTCAGGCCAACAAGAACTGTCTCACAGCTCTGATACCATGAGAAGATCCGTGGAAGATTCCTAGCGACACAGCCGCCGACTAGGCGTCAGTGCCTGGTCAGACGGTAACGAGAGGCACAAGTCGTGCACACAACAGCAAGGGTCTGGCTAGGAGACATAAGGCAAAGTGTCAGAATGCTTCAATAGCATTTGCTGAGGGAAATGACAAATGACAGGTCCATGGCATAAGTACCTGCCGCGGCACACGGCGGGTGTCGCACGTAGGAGTGCAAGATCTGTCCTAAAACCAGGACAAATCCACTGTTTTGGCCGTAAATCTGCGCAGACATGTTAGAACGCTAAGCCGTCTAGACCTAGACGTGCAAGATCAGAAACCGGACGCTACGACTGGTCACATGCATGCATCCAGCATCAAACGACAGACACACAATGCAAAAATATGCAAATAGGACCCACGGCCAGTCCACCGATAAGCTCTTGCGTGCTGTAGAAAAACTGCACGAGGTCCCCAGTATCGTCCAGAGCTCTGGAATGGTCTTCGGTCATCTCCAAGCTGTTAGTCCGCCACCAGATGACGCACCGGTACCACCAGGCTCCGCATCAGGGATCTGCACGAGTATGGACACGACCGGGTGGTCACAGTAAACTGCATAGGTCGACAGGAACGTCACAAATTACAACAATGGCGAGTGTACTTAAATGACGAGTTTGGAAACCGCAAAGAAAAAAGGCGTGGTTTGGTTCTTTATTTAAGTTAAGTGTGATGCATGTGAAGCCATGATGTATGTTGCGCAATCGAGAAACCTCACCGAGGAACTGGGAATTCGTACAAGATGTGATGGAGATGTTTATGAAGAGCCAGTGCTGTCAAGCTTGAATCTATGCAGCAGGTTGAGGCAGCAACGTTGTTGATGCTGCGTGCGAGCTTCCACGCTCGTTGCTTAAGTCTGTTGCCCCCTCAGTCTGCTGCTCTAGAGTCTAAGTTTTTGAGTTCTGGGTTTGTTACTCAGAGATGCGCGCGCCAGAGTTAGCGCTAGAAAGCAACTGTAAACTGGAAGCGGCTGATTAGTAATAAAGAATGAACAACAATGGGAGACCACTCCAATTTCTAGCTCTCCCCCAGCTCTGTAGAGCTTGTTACTCAGATCACCAGCCAATCACAAAATAGCTCTGTTTTGAGGCTGGTAGGTTTTCTCGGTGAGGCTTGCCAGACAGCCGACAACCCAAAACCCGGACGTCATCCGTTTTGCCTGAAACCGGGACCATACCATAGTACCGACGCTACGAGCGCGGTGGTGCCGTCAGAAATAGCTAGAAAAATAGTAGCAAAGAGTTATGACTGCCCGAACCCAGGCAGTGCCTACGCCGGTCCAATGTGCCAAACAGTGCCTCGCAACATGAAGTATGGACCCTAGGCAGAGCATGACGCTGTAGACACAACAGCACAGTCAGATCTAGCACCACAAGCACGCAGACAATCTTTGTGGAGCCAGTGACCGCCGGCGGCTCGACCGCTGAGGAGGCCTGTCGATGGAGCTGAGCATGTTGACGTAGGGAGGAGGCTCCAGCGAACTGCGAGTATGCCTCAGCGTGCGTCGGTTCCACCGGACGACACTCGAGCGGCGTCAAGTCTCGCCATCAGTCATCTGCACGCCAATGTTCACAAGCCGGGGGGGGACACAACAGAGTACTATGAAAGACGCGAAAAAACCAACACTCTCCCATGACTCACAAGCGCAGTGCACATGGGCAGGCAACATCACATGCGACGGACAAACTCCCCGAGGGCACATGGATACGGAAGCAAGGACAAAGGGTGCAACTCATGGACGCATGCCGACTGAAGTCACAACCTTCTTGAATGAGTCGCGCTTCAGTGCCTTGGTCAAGAAGTCAGCCAACTGTCGTATTGTCTCAACCCACACAATGCTGATGCTACCGTCATGCAACAACGAACACACATAGTGGTACTCAACATTGATGTGCTTTGTGCATGTATGATGCACGTCGTCATTATCGGTGATGGCCATGGCACTCTCATTGTCACAATGCAACGTGATGGACGCGACGGGCTGACGCAGTTCGGACAATAGACAACGCAACCACACGCTCTCACATGTGTCTGGACCAAGGGCTACATACTCAGCCTCAGCGGTACTGCATGCAATGCACCCATGCTTGCCACTGCACTAGGACACCGCTCTGCCTCCAACCAGAAAGATCCAGCATGTGTGGTTCTTACCGTCAGGACTGCCGGCCCAGTCGCTGTCGGTGTAGCCCACCAGGACAACAGACGGTTGTCGGCGGAACATGAGACTTTGCCGTGGAGACGAGACGACATAGCGCAGTACTCGGATTGCGGCCTCAAAGTGGAGGTGATGCGGTTCTTGAGAGAACTGAGCTAGGAGATTGATGGCAAACGTGATGTTTGGATGCGTTGTCGTTGCCAGGAACATCAGTGACCGGATGACGTGCAAATACGCAGTCACGTCTACTTGCTCCCCCACCACAGATGGATCGGAGCTTTTGAGCATCGCCTAGCCGTCCAGCGACATGGGTGAGGATGCTCTCAACACGAGGGACAAGTCCTCATAGAAGCGTTTGGGCAGGGTGCTGACATAGACAGCCGGATGGACATACATTATGCCCGCGAAGCGATCATGCTCAAGCTCCATACCCAGAAAGACTTGCGTTGGCACGAGGTCTTTCATCTGGTAGGCAGTGTGCAGTAGGACCTTGACCCGCTCGATGGCAGCCGCATTCGGTGATGCAATGAGCAGGTCGTCGACATAGACCAAGACGGCGACTAGCGTCTGACCTTGCGGGCTAATGAACAGCGCGGGATCGGCAGAGCTGCGAAGGAGGCCGCCGCTCAAAAGAGTACAACTGATCTCCTGGTTTTAGAAGTGCGATGACTGCTTCATGCCATAGAGGGCTTTTCGTAGCTTCCAGACCTTGCCAGAGCCATCGTCGAAGCCTGGGGGCTGCACCATGTAGAGCTCCTCGCCCTCCAGTGAGCCATGGAGGAAGGCGTTGCTCACATCCATCTGATGCAGTTCCCACACATGCTGTGCAACTAGGCTGAACAACGCGCGGCTGGTCGAGAACCGACCGACCGGTGCAAACATCTGGCCATAGTCGATCCCAGGTATCTGAGCAAACCCCTTGGCCGTGACACGGGCTTTGTACTTGTCCAGAAACCCGTCTAGCTTCTATTTCCGCTAGAGAACCCACTTGGCACCGATGGCCTTGAGACCCAGGGGAAGGTCGACGAGCTCATAGACGCGATGTTGCCGGATGGTAGCTAGCTCGTCGGCGCACGCCGCTTCCTAGTGTGCGGCCTTGGGAAACGCCCGAGCCTCGCGCAGGGTGGCCGGGTCCTTTGGTCGCTCAGTGGGGTAGACAGTGAGGGCATGCGCGTTCCGTGCCCTTCGTGGTAGCTACGTGAGAGCGACCGTAACTGCATACCGGTGTTTAAGAGGGAGCAAGGCGTAGCCCAGAGCCGACCCTGGATGTAGGTCCGCAATGACTCACAGTGTGGCCAAACCAAGTGCCTTGGTGCCGGGGTCCCCACTCACGACTGTGGGAGTGGAGCCACGTCTCCAAGGTAGTGGGTCTGCATCTCCCCTAGGGGGTCGTGGGGTGAGAGGACGTGCAGAGGTGGCCTGCGTGCTAACTGTCGGGACCTTGGGTCTGAGGCTCCTGCCTGGACAACGTGTGTAGCGAGTCGATAGGGACGGGGGAGCCCGCTCTGAGGGGCCGACAGACGCAGATGGGGCGGCTGGCCGGGAGGGGCCGGTAGACACAGATGGGGCAGTCGCCCCTGAGGGGCTGGCGAACATGGACGGGGCAGCCGGCCCTGAGGGCGTCGCGGACACAGACGGGGCAACCGGCCCTGAGGGGCTGGCGGACACGGACGGGGCAGCCGACCCTGAGGGACTGGCGGACACGGACGTGGCAGCCGGCCCTGTGGGGCTGGCGGACACGAACGAGGCAGCCGGCCTTGAGGGGCTAGCGGACATGGGCGGGGCAGCCGGCCCCGAGGGGCTGGCGGACACAGACACGGTAGCCAGCCCCGAGGGGCTGACGTCCAGCGACGGGGAAGCCGGCCCTGAGGGACTGGCGGCCACAGACGGGGAAGCCGGCCCTGAGGGGCTGGCGGCCACAGACGGGGAAGCCGGCCCTAAGGGACTGACAGACACGGACGGGACGGCCAGCAAAAGTGGGTCTGTGGACGCAGGCGATGGACCACTCGGACGCGGGAAGACGGAGGACGGACTCACCACTCCCCCATGTGACGGGAGGAACATCGATGCGCGTGAGCGAACGAGGTTTCGGGGAGACAGGTCCTTAAAGAAGAGGGCATCCCGGGACTCGACAATGCAACGACGAGCGGGATCCTAAAATCGCCAGGCTTTTGACTGACGGGAGACGCCGAGGAAGGTGCACGAGCGACCGCGAGGGTTGACCTTGCCATCGTGGTGCAAGGCTGGCAACTAGACGATGGCGACGCAGCCCCAGACACGGGCTGGATGCAAGTCGACGCGTTCTCCACACCAATGCTGGTATGGGGTGGACTGACGAGGAATGGGTCGATGGGGAATCCGGTTCTAGACCCATGTCATGTAGGTTACGGCCTCGAAGTAGAAGCCGTCAGAGGCGTCGGATTTGACCCGCATGGTACGGACTGCATCAGCCATGGTACGGTTCCACCACTCAGAGACCCCGTTCTGGGCGGCCGTGTACGGCGCCGACGTCTCATGATGGACACCACGGGAGGCAAGAAAAAGAGTGGTCTCCCCCAGAAACTCGCCCCCGCGGTCTGAGCGGAAGCGGCGGAGGGAGCGACCACACTCGTGTTCAGCGCGGACAAGCCAATGGTGGGCGCAACGTCGCTTTTCTGCCGCAGGCAGAAAACGAGCAATAGCGAGAGTAGTCGACCGTAAGGGTCAGAACGTAACGACCATGCTCGACGATAGACTCTGTTGGGAGAGGACCCATGACGTCATAGTGGAGGAGGTCGAGCGGGGCGGACGCTCGAGAGGCAGAGAGGGGGTAGGTGGAGCCGTGCATCTTGCCCTGAGCGCAATCGATGCACTCAGTGGGGCACGGCAGAGGAAAGGAGGCTGAGCCAAGACCCATGGCTGGATGTATGCAAAGCATGCTGTCAATAGCGGCAGAGTGGACGTGACAGAGGCGGCGATGCAAAAGACGCGTGTGCTCTGGAGACAATTTTCTGGTCACGAACACGTGGCCTGTGTCAGTCGACGAAGAGGAGATAGAGGTGGGAGCAGACAAGGGCGGTACATGCCACAAGTTGTCGCGGGTGGTGGCATGCAGGACAACACGACCCGACGGACGCAGCAACATAGTGTCCAAGCCACGTGAATGCAAAACGTCCATGCTCATGCAATCAAGGGAGGTGACAGACAGGAGGCTGAGCTCAAGGCCAAGGACGAAGAGAACATCAGTCAAGAAGACGTCACCCGCAGGACCACGCAAACGAACGACGCCGACACCACGAACGGGCAAGACCTGACTAGATCCCGTCCGAACCCCGGTGACATCGGTGACGGGACCAAGCACACTGAAGGCCTTGCCTGAGGCCGTCATGTGATGCGTGGCCCCGGAGTCGATGATCCAGGTCTCTGACGGATCCTGGACCGGAGAGGCCAGGTCGCTGGCAGTCACATTGCAGTGGGCGAGCAAAGGTGGCGAAGTGGACAGAGGTGCAAGCCGCGAGTGCCAGTCATCTAGCCAGGCAACATCATCTCGAAGAGGAGCGGGAGAAGAGAGGGCGGCACAGAACGGGACAGGCGGAAATACAGGCCATGCGTGCAGCAATGACTCTGTCATGCAGGGCGGGGAGGAATTGGCAACGACGCAACTCGCACTTCCCTGGGGAGGAGGGCGAGGAAGTCCGAGCTGGAAGGCGATGGACTGCTCCAGCTGGCGCTTGCGGGCGGAGGGGCCGACAGAGTATACCGACTGCGGTGTGACGGTGCCAGAGTCGGGGAAGGGAGAGGAGGAAGCCAGTGATGGGGCAGCAAGTCCGGACAGTTGTGAAGGATGCTGAGGTGGCGCCGTCACGAGTGGCGTTGATGTCACAGGAACAACGGCGGCTACGACGCTGGTGGCAAGGCGGCGCTCGCGCTGGCGTCGCATGGTGGCGATGACACGAGCCTCATCAATTGGAAGCGGACATGTGTACCATCCGTGTCCAGACTGGCCACAGTTATGGAAAACGAGGTTGGCGCTGCCAGATCCACTGGTCTGCTGCTGAGTGCCCTTGCTCTTCTTGCCCTTCTTCTTCTTCTTGGTAGAGGAGGAGGCGCCGGAGGATGCTGCTGCTGCTCGGGGTGGCGATGGTCACTGACGCCACAACAAGAGCGGCCACGGCAAGGGAGGCGAGGGACTCTGTGTGATGGATGTGTGACTCCTGATGAGCTTCCTCGATGCGGAGGAAGACCTTGTACGCCCAGGGCATGAGAGTATCCTGGGCGGCCATGGCCTCGAGAACGTCCTAGGAGTAGTGGACGAAGACGTCGGAGAAGGAGGCAGTGGCGCCGCGCTTGATGGTGAGGAGCGCAGAGAGGGGAGGTGGCGCGGCGTCTCTAAGGCGGTGGAGTAGGCCCTCTGCACGCTGCCAGTAGGAGGTGACCGCCTCGATCTCCCCCATGCAAAAGGAGTTGAAATCCCGGAGCAGACGGTTGGTCTCAGCATCGCTGGACAGGCGATGAGTGCGAGTGAGTACGTGCCAGGCCGCTGCTGCGTCAGGGAGGGCTCTGGTGGTGAGGTCGTCGAGGAAGGGCTCAAGGGCGAGGCGTGAGGCTGGAGGGGCGATGGGGAGGAGAGCACGCACGGCACGACCGGCATCGTAGACCTGGTCGACCTTGGTGGAGTCGAAGGGCAGAACGTAGTAGGGCCATAAGTTCTCACCCTGTGCCCAGATCCGGAAGCTGAGTTCCCAGCTCCGCAACTGGTCTCCAACTTGAAGCGGTGGCGGTGGAGTTTCGAAGTCCTTTGCCCTGCGGCCGACACCCAAAGTGGGGCCTAGGACTGATGTCACCGTCTGGTGTTGGCATAGGGTGTGTTGTTGCGCCAGGTACTGTGTGGCAAATGATAAGGCCGGGCTCGCGTATCTCGTCGGAGCAAACGATGCTTGCTGACGTTGGTGTGGCTGCTGCGGGGGAGGCTGCTCCTGCAGTAGTGGCGGCTGCTGCTGCTTCTGCTGCGACTACTGCAGCAATGGAGGTGGCAGCAACTGTAGTGCCGCGAACTGTTGTGTCAGAGCTGCGAGCTACTACTGAAGAGCTGCGAGTGGATCTGTCGAGGCAGAAGGAATGACAACAGATTGTGCAGGGTGACGCTGCTACTACTGCTACTGCTGTTGCTACTACTACTATTGCTGCTGTTGCTACTGCTGCTGTTGCTACTGCTGCTGCTGCTGCTCTTGCTGCAGCTACTACTGCTACTGTTGCTACTGCCATTGCTGCTGCTGCTGCTACTGCTGTTGTAGCTACTGCAGCTACTACAAGGAGGTCCACCCTCCCCATTAGAGGAGGACCCCTCCTCTTTGGGACTAGTGGGCATGTTTTAGGCGCCTTACCCTTTTTTTGGCCTTTTTTCTCTTTGTGCTGCTAACGTCAACAGTATCGTCAGCGGTGTTGTCAGCTTGAAAAGGTTGACTTCAGCCAACCTTGTTTAGAATCTGTATGATTGCCTTTTTTTCCATTGATGATGTCAACAGTGACGTCAGTTGAACGGTTGCTGACGTGAGCAGCGGCTGTTGCTGAAGCCGCTGCTATTGTAGCTGCTGCTACTGATGTAGCTGTTGCTGCAGATGCGGCTGCTGCTGTTGAAGCAGCTACTGCTGTTGCTATTGCTGTTGATGCAGCTTCTGCTTCTGCTGCTGCTACTCCTGCTGATGTTGCTGTTGTAGCTGCTGCAGCTACTACTACTCTTGCTGCTGATGCTGCTACTACTGTTGCTGCTACTACTACTACGAGAAACTACGGCTGCTGCAGCAGCTAAGGCAGCTGTTGACGGGGTGGGGGATTTTTCTGGTGTGTTTGTTTGTTTTTTTTTCCCCTTCTACTCAGCGAGCTCGCTGCTCGTTGTGGGCAGCGGGCAGCAAGCAACGGGCTCGTTGCTCGCTGCCAGCAGCCCACTGCTCGTAGCGAGCAGCGAGCTCGTTGCGTGGAGCTCGCTGCTCGCAACGAGCTGTAGGCAGCGGGCAGCAGCAGCTCATTACTGCTGCTGCTGCAGCCGGCTGCTACTGTTGCTACTGCTGGCCGCCGCTGCTGCTTGCCGCTGCGGGCTGCTGCTACTACAAGTTGTTGCTACTGCTTCGAGCTGCTGTTGTTGACAACTATTGCTGCTGATGCTGACAACTGCCATTGCTGCTGCTGCTGCTATTGCTCACTGTAGTTGCCTACCGCTCCTGCTCCTGCTTGCTGGTGCCGGTCACTACACCTAGGTGACGTGCGTTGGCGTTCGTTGATGTCAGACGTGGCCTGCCGCTCACCTCCTCGCGTCAAGCGTGGGGGTCAATGCTGCCGAAAAAATCCGGCAGCATTTGCCCTGGCCCAGTGGCCGTGGGAAAATATCTGACGCCGCCACCAGGCGGGTCAATGCTGCCGGAAAAACTCCGGCAGCATCTCCCCTGCACTGGCGCGTATGGGGGTCCGTCTGCGTTGTCTGGTACCTGTATTCCAGTCTTCTGGTGCTACTGCTACGCTCTGGCTCTGATACCAAGCTTGAATCTATGCAGTAGGTTGAGGCAACAGCGTTGTTGATGCAATGTGCGGGCTTCCATGCTCGTTGTTGAAGTCTGCTGCCCCCTCAGTCTGCTACTCTAGAGTCTAAGTCTGTGAGCTATGGGTTTGTTACTCAGAGATGCGCGCGCCAGAGTTAGCGCCAGAAAGCAGCTCTAAACTGGAAGTGACTGATTAGTAATGAAGAATGAAAAACAATGGAAGACCCTTCCAAGTTCTAGCTCCCCTCCAGCTGTGTAGAGCTTATTACTCAGATCACCAGCCAATCAGAAAACAACTCTATTTTCAGGCTGGCAGGTTTTCTCGGTCAGGCCTGCAAGACGGCCGACAGCCCAAAACCTGGGCGTCATCCGTTTTGCTTGAAAAGTGGACCATACCATGATACCGACGCTGCAAACGCAACCGTGCAGTCAGAAACAGCTAGAAAAATAGTACCAAAGAGTTATGACTGCCCGGATCCATGTAGTGCCTACGCTGGTCCAATGTGCCAAATAGTGCCCCGCAATGTGAAATATGGACCCTAGGCAAAGCATGACGCAGTAGAAACAACAGCATAGTCAGAACTAGCACCACAAGCACGAAGACGACCTGTGCGGAGCCAGTGACCGCCGGCAGCTCGACCGCCAAGGAGGCCTACCGATGGAGCTGAGCACGTTGACGTGGGGAGGAGGCTCCAGCAAACTGCGAGTAGGCCTCAGTGTTGTGATGTTGTCAGTCATACACAGTTGTACAGTTGGTTGTGACCACTCGGCCGTGTCCATGCTCGTGCAGATCCTTGAGGCGGACCCAGCTGGAGACAGAGTTCCCTGAGGTGATGCTCCACCCGCTGGAGGCAGCCTGGCAGCCTACCCAGTGTACCAGAGGGCTCCCACAGCCCACGGACTACGTTTGGAGGTCGTCAGGATTTTCTCGGTGGACAGTCCTGCCAGGCTGATTTACATGTTTGTTTTCTTACACTCTCCGGCTGTTCCCGGACATAGGCGTGTGACCAGTCGTTGTGTCTGTCTTTTCGTCGTGCATCCGTAGGATCAGACGGCGCTCCGTTTGGACGCTTGTGCGCAGAATTATGGCCAAAACAGTGGTTTTGGGCCGGTTCAGGTTTGACAGGCACCGCCGTGTGCGCCACCCGCCGTGAGCCACGGCGGCTATTTATGNCACAGCCCACGGACTACGTTTGGAGGTCTTCAGGATTTTCTCGGTGGACAGCCCTGCCAGGCTGATTTACATGTTTGTTTTCTTACACTCTCCGGTTGTTCCCGGACGTAGGCGTGTGACCAGTCGTTATTTCTGTCTTTTTGTCGTGCATCCGTAGGATCAGACGGCGCTCCGTTTGGACGCTTGTGCGCACAATTATGGCCAAAACAGTGGTTTTGGGCCGGTTCAGGTTTGACAGGCACCGCCGTGTGCGCCACCCGCCGTGAGCCACGGCGGCTATTTATGCTGTGGACCTGTCATTTGTTACCTCTCTCTGCATTTACTTTAGTTGAAGCTTGAGATACAAGTGCACGTGTCTCTCCCTACCCTTGCTGTCCCTTGCATGACCTGTGTGTCAACCAGCCAAACCCGTGCTGTCAGGCTAGCAAGCAGAAAGGCTAGGAAGCTTCCTGGAATCTTCTACACCTTAGTCACGCAAAGTAGTTTCCATAAATCGTCCACCATTTCTAAAAAGATGCGCAAAACCAGGAAGTCTCAAACATCGTTCAATCCAATGTGCAATGGTAGCCGATGGATTGTCAAATAGAGGTCTAAGATTTGGACAAAGGGGTAACATGGAAATGAATTGAAAGACCAGGCACATAATGTAAACAACTTCAAAACCAAGGATTATTTCAATAATGATGTGTAAAATGGTGAAGCTCTCAATTCAGCCTGTCGACAGCAAAATGATATCATGACTTTGTAGGCATGAGACAATTGCTTGCTACGAACCACTTTGAAAAATAGTCCTTCATTGATGAGTTTTTACTCATTAGTAACCATTTTCTCCTGAAATTCATTCCCAGACCTATTAAACTCCCATCGATCTCTGCGTTCGTAACAAGTTCAGATTGTAAATGGCCCACCTAGATTGGGGTTGGAGGGGAAATGCGTGCGTCCAGGGAAAAGTATCCCACATAACACATCATTGTTGACATCTCACAACTGCCAGGACTTCCTAAATACAAGTGATAGTCTCACAGATGTGTAAGCCACTCATTTTATGATGAAATGAAACCACCGCAAGTCTTGTGCGGAGTCCTCCAATCTGCTCACAGATGAGAAATCCTCTGAGCCTACGACAATGCTTTGTTCACTCTTAGCTTAGCAAGAAGCCTCCGACCGACACACAGTAATGCTTCTTTGATTTATCCCCCCACCCCCCCAAGGGTTCCTGTCGTTCCACCTTGAGCTCCTCCTCTGCCTACCCCTTGAGATAATTCCCAACCCACCCCCCCTG
>SZWC01004018.1:145316-158517 GCA_023375785.1 Penium margaritaceum | reverse complement strand
AACGAGGAAGAACGACAGACTGCCAGTGCTCAACCCACGGAACAGATGCGGACGGGAACCCAAGAACATGACCGGGGGGTCCCCACGAAGGACAGTGTCAGTGTGACAAGGGAGACCTCTGGCCAACGAAGACACACTCTCACCTCCCTGATCGTGGAGGTGAAGACGCTGGAGAAGAGACTGCTCCAGCTGGCACTCGCCATCGACGGACGCTGCGGAAGATGGAGGAGACTACCGCGAGGGAGGTGCGAACCACGGAGGTGGGATGTAAGCCGAAGAAGGGGGCCCAGCATACACGGGTGCTCCGTAGAACGATGGCCAACCCCACGGGTATGGGACAGGAGGTGGAGCTGTGGAGCTGTGGAGACGCCAGCGGTGGAGTAGACCCGGGCAGAGGTGGAGCCGACAGGTCGAGAGACTGAAGGGGAGCTTGAGTCGGTGGCGGACGAAGACGAAGAGCCACCGGTGCGAGACCAGTGCGCACGCATAGAGCGGGCCAGGCGCAGATCGTCAGGAGGCGCAGGGCACGCACGAGCAGAATGCTCAGAGGAACCACAGTTCCAGCACACAACCGCACCAGGGACACGGGATGGTGTAGTGTCCTTGCCCTTCCCCTTGCCCTTGCCGCGGCCACGGCCACGTCCGCGCCCCTGGGAGGCGAGAGCGGTGGCCGTAGATGCCGAGGAAGAAGAGGACGTGGAGGAGGCGGCGGCAGCCGAGGAAGAGGCAGGGGAGGAAGCGGTGGTGGCTGCAGCAACCCCGGCAACTGCAGCACGGTGTAGACTTTGTTCTAAGGCTGGTCCACCAAGCGGCGAGTCGATCAGCAACGAAGTCCCAGAGAGCGCCAATGCCCGGTGGGGAATCAGGAGGAACGGGCTGAGAAGCGAGACGCTGCAGCTCGTCACATTTGACGTCGCGGAGGAGGTCTGACAGCACGGGAATCAAGCCGTTGACCATGGTGTGGACAGCAACAAGCTGGCCTGGCGCGGCTTTGTCAAGCTCACGAAGGAGCTTGAGCCCGCGTGCCCAGTAGGCATCAGCCGACTCGTCAGCACGCATTATGAGAGTGTTGAACTACACAATGAGGGCACTCTGTGCTACCTGACCAGTGATTGTGGTGCGACGGTGAAGCATGGTGTAGGCACCAACAGGATCAGCTGGACGCTGCACGACGGGGTCGGCATTGTAGGTACCGACCTCGTCGACAAGCGTCTCTAGCGTAGCAACAATGAGGGCACGGACTGCGCGGGCAGACTCAGCAGCGATAGGCGTAAAAGGTGCGACAGCTGGGAAATAGTATTCCCACAGATGCTCCCCCTGGGCCCAGGCGCTGAAGCGGGTTTCCCAGGAGGAGTAGACGAGTCCAGCGGACAGGACAGGCGGCTGCGAGAAGAAATCATGCTGGCCCATGATAGGGGTGGGATGAGCAGCGGAAGGCGTGATAGCAGTGTTTCCGGCAGCGGTGCTAGAAGAAGAGGGTGTGGAGGAAGCTGCCGCAGTGGTGCTAGCGCTGGTAGAAACGGTGGGGACGGACGTAGCAGGGAGGCGCTTAAGCACAATCACTGCAACCTCATCAGCAAATGCGGCGCGATTATCATCGGCAAGCTTGAGGCGGTCCTCAGCCTCACGCCGCGCCTCGAGAGCGAGGCGCAACTGGCGCTGCAGGTCAGCTATGACTGATTCATCATCACTCGGCATGGTGACGACGATGAGGTCCTGCCGGACAGATTTCGGCAGAGTTTCCCCCGCCCCAGTGGGCGTGGGAAAACTGGACGTGCCCAAGGCACGAGAGATGTGTGCTGCAGGACAGCCCGAACCCAAAAAGACAAGCAATAAGATCCCGCAAGAGAGGAAAGGAGGCAAGGAGACAGAGCAGCAGCCGAAGACCCTCACAAAGCAGAAGGAGGTGGAGGCGTGCACAAGAAGGCAAGGAGTGGTGGGACAGCAGCTGCGACTGCAGCTGAGACAACGGAGACAGTGGATGTGATGGGGATCACCAGAGCAAGCGCTCCGGTGGTGAGGACAGCTCCAAGAGTGGTGAAGGCTGCAAGAATGGAGATGGCGGCTGTGACGACGCTGGTGACGGTCGAGGGAGCAGATGAGGCAGTTGCAACAGCACCAGAGGTGGAAGTACGAATGGAGGAAGTGGCTGCAGACACGGGAGACACAGCGGAGGCAGTCGCGGAGGTAATAGCAGAAGCGGCTGCAGCAACTTGAGTGAAGATGTCTGCAGCTGCGACAGCCACCGGACCGACGACAACGGCAGCTTCGGTGTATGACTCAGTAGCGCGTCCTGCCAAGGTCGAGGCGGAGGCGCGAGAAGCTTGGGCAACGGCAGCTAGGGTGGCGGCGGTTGCTGCTGCAGCGTCGACTACTGAAAGGGCCGTGCGCGTAACCCTGGTGGCCACGGCAACAATGTCGTGACCTAGGAAAGAGGACACACGAACAGCTACGGTGTCCACCCCAGCGCTAACGTGCGGGTGCTCGACCCCCCCAGGAGAATGGGAAAGAGGGGAGCTTACCGGTATGGAGGGCCACCTTGGCTGTAATGATGAGGTTGTCTCGACGGAGGCGGCGTCACGGTGGATGAAGCGTTGTCGCGTCGAGCTCTCCCCTGAGGAGCCACCGAGATCCTCCCAGTGCGCCAGCGTGACGGCTGCCACCACCAGACGGTGGTGATGAGACTGCTACAAGGCTGCAGTGCCGCTTGCTGCTGTCGTCCCCTTTTGTGCGGCTGTTGCGGTGCAGGTGCTGCTGCTGCTGCTGCTACTCCTGCTGTTGTTGCTGTTGTGCTGCTGCTGTCGTGTTGCTGCTGCTGCTGCTGCTGCTGATGCTACTGCTGCTGCTGTTACTGTTGCTGTCGTGCTGCAGCCGCCGTACTACTGCTGGTGCTACTACTGCTGCTGCTGCTGATGCTGCTGCTGCTGCTGCTGCTGCTACTGCCGTCGTGCTGCTACCGCCGTGCTGCTGTTGCTGCTGCTGCTACTGCTACTGTTGTGGGCGGTGCTGCGGTGAGCGGTGTAGTGGGCGCCGGCCGTAGTGTGGTGTGAGAAACGCACTGAGACGGGAGAAGCCCGCCTACTGCAGATCCGGCTCCCACCAGAGTGGTGGTGACACGGAGAGAGGGGCGGGGAATGAGGGAATCCTCCCCTCAAACCTAACTTCTGTCACAAGAGAATCGTCGCCAAGAGAGGCGACGTCCCTGTCCTCGGCCGATGAAGAGGAGGCGGGCCCGAGGGAGGTGCGAAGGTGAGAGAGGGAGGTAAGGACGGGATGGGTGGATGCCGCCCGCCGGGGTCGTCACCAAGACTGGCGAGACAGTGGTTGAGGCTGGGCGGAAACGTCTGCCGTCGAGAGCAGCCAAGAGAGGGACTGCCACAGGACAAGTGGGGAGGGTGCCTCCCCCAGTGCAGCTAGGAGGAGAGGTGAGCCGACGCCGCCAAGAGTGGCAGCCGCGAGTTCGGCCCAGGATGCGTGGACGGTAGATCGATCCGCCGTCCGGCTTTCACGCACCTTGCTCTGATACCAGTGGATAGTCTAGGCTAGAGGGTAGACTGAGGCAAGAGCACGACATGTCGCACGCAAGAATGGGCAATGCGCCATGGATTGGTGCGGAGTTGTGAGAGTCAAAAGAACGGATCGAGAGTAGTNGCCAAGAGTGGCAGCCGCGAGTTCGGCCCAGGATGCGTGGACGGTAGATCGATCCGCCGTCCGGCTTTCACGCACCTTGCTCTGATACCAGTGGATAGCCTAGGCTAGAGGGTAGACTGAGGCAAGAGCACGACATGTCGCACGCAAGAATGGGCAATGCGCCATGGATTGGTGCGGAGTTGTGAGAGTCAAAAGAACGGATCGAGAGTAGTTCGCAGTAACGCGTCACAGAGGTGTTACGCGACAGAAGGGAGGGAGAGAGCGAGCAGCGAGCTCGATCTCTCTCGCCACCCTCAAAACTGGTGGAATCAACCCCACCTACCCACAGACCAATTTCCCAGCATGACCTAGGCCACCGTTCAAACAACAAACTGACTAGAGGATGAACCCGGTTATGCCCATGGCCAACTGTGCTTGAATGCATGTGAGAAATGCAAATGTGGCTGGCAAGCTCAGATTGAGCCTCTTCATGGCTCGTCTTCCCAACTTCTGGTCATGACGAGTCCGTCGGCGAAGTCATCTCTCTCTGGTCAGTCACCTACACCGGTGATGTGAGTGTGGAACGAGGCCAGAGGTCACCGTGTGATAATGATATGAATCCAACACTTCCGAAACATGTGACGGCCAGCGATGACCGCCCGTTTCATCCGCCGGTCCATCTGGTCAGTAGATTACTCCGACCTGACGTTAAGGCCCTACGGTGGAAGCCGTCCTCACGGCGGCATTGCGAGCGGCATGGGAATTGGAAAAACAATGTTTTCTCATGTTTCTTTGCATTAAGTTCATGCAGGAGTTTTACCGTTGGTAATGCAAGACAAAACAGCTCCTAACATCAAACCATCGTCACTATTGCAAACCTAGCGAGGCCAGTAACGCGGAAACAGATATTTCGATGTATTCTCAAGCTCTGACGGCCTGGATTATCGGGGCGTCAAAGAAACCTGTCCAGCCATTGAGGTCGGCGTAAAAAATCGACCACCGCAGCCAGGGTTGCGTCTCGGGTAGGCCAGGAACCAGGTAGGTTCGAATCTTCAATGTAAACAGGAACACAACACCTCGTATGAGGACAAAGAGGCAACCAGGATTATTTTGTCAATTTATCCTAAGATTGATCCACCGGTAAATCGCGTCAGCACCAACCTCCGACCTGGAGTGAATGTCCCACCTCGTAGGCCTCCGTAACGGTGCGCTTTCGCGAGGCAAATTTTTTTCTGCAACCAAAAATGTTTTGCTTTATCTTCCAAGCATGTTCGATCCGCCTCATGACCTTAAGAGCTCAACATAAAACAGAACCTTCAGGGTAGAACTCATAATTCGAGCGGTGACACTAAACCATAAACGAAGAGAGAAAGTGCGTAAAAGCTTCCTAGCAACGCAGCCGCTGACCGGGCGTCAGTGCCTGATCAGACGGTGACGACGCTCACAGGTCGTACACGCAACGGCAAGGGTTTGGCTAGGAGACACAAGACACAATGTCAGAATGCTTCAATATAACATATGCAGAGAGAAATGACAAACGACAGGTCCAAGGCATAAATACCCGCCGCGGCGCACGGCGGGTGTCGCACGCGGCAGTCCAAGAGCTACCTTAAAACCGGCCCAAAACCACTGATTTGGCCGTAACTCTGCGCACACATGTCAGAATGCTGCGCCGTCTGAACCTAGACGTGCACAATGAAAAGACGGACGCTACGACTGGTCACATGCATGCATCCATTGACTGACAGTGAGCATACAATGCAAAAACATGCAAATAGGCCTCATGGCCAGTCTGCCGAAAGACGCCTAGAAGACGTATAAGACATAGCAAAGAGTCCCGGTGGCATCCGGGGCTCTGGAACAGTGGTCGGTCAGCTCCAAGCGGGTAGTCCGCCGCCTGTCGTCGCGCCGGCATCACCAGGGCCGCCTGCATCAGGGATCTGCACGAGTATGGACACGGCCGAGTGGTCACAGTAAACTGTACAGGAACGGCACAAATCACAACACTCCCCCATGACCCGATGGTACGCATGTCCATACGCGTGCAGCACTGGTACAACTACATAGTGGGTGACACGGACAGATGAGACGCAGACACACATCCCACACTCAACCACTATCATGCACGGGGCGAAACCCAATAGAACAAATGGCCACCAGGAACTTTCCGCGAGCAAGTGCCTTCGTCAAGAAATCAGCACGCTGCAAGTCAGTGCCAACCTACATCATGGAGATCACGCGTCGCTCCACCAGATCACGAACGAAGTGATGCTCAACCGCAATGTGCTTTGTGCGAGCATGAAAAACACCAGAGTTCTCCGCAATGGCGAGAGCACTCTGGTTGTCACAACGCAGCACAATGGCGGGTACTGACTGCCCAAGCTCAAGAAACAAGTGCTGCAGCCAAATTGCCTCAGCAGCCCCTGCGCCCAAAGCCACATACTCTGCCTCCGACCAGCTATGTGCGATGCAGCCCTGCTTCTTGCTTCACCAAGACAAAGCGGTACCAACGAGCACAAACACGTAGCCAGTGTGACTGCGTCCATCAGGGCTCCNCGCGTGGTCGTGGCCAGGTACATCAGAGATCCGATAAGACGGAGGTACAAGGTCACGTCCACTGTCTCCCCCAGCTGTGTAGGGTCATCCACCTTCAGGGCATCCTGCCCATCAGGTGTGATGGGTGTGGAAGCAGTGGGCACTGCACCAAGGAGATCGCTAAAGCGCTCCCCCACGACTCGTGCATATCGGGCCTCATGCAGCAGCAGTGTCCGATGTCTGCGATCACGTACAATCTCCATACCGAGAAACAACGATGCAGGACCGAGGTCCTTCATCCTGTAGGCAGTCTGCAAGACAGCCTTGGCCTCCTTTATGGCCTCCGGGGACGGAGACGCGATCAGAAGGTCATCAACATAGACCAGGATGGCGGTGAGGCGCTCGGGTGTCGGTAGGATGAACAGCGAGGGGTCAGCCTCGCTCTGTACGTATCCTGCACAAGTCAAGGTGCCTGTGATCTCCCGGTTCCAACACCGTGGAGACTGCTTGAGGCCGTACAAGGACTTGCGCAAGAGTCAGACCTTGTCACCGTCCTCAAAGCCTGGTGGCTGAGCCACGTAGATCTCCTCGTCCAGAGAGCCATGGAGGAACGCGTTGTTCACATCCATCTGGTGTAGTTCCCAGTCATGCTGAGCTACTACACCGAACAGAGCTCGAGCTGAGGTCATGCGACCGACAGGGGCAAAGGTGTCAGTGTAATCAACTCCCTCAATCTGAGAGAACCCCTTGACGACCAAGCGGGCCTTGTAGCGTTCCAGTGAGCCATCCGGCTTCACTTTCTTGCAAAAGACCCAATAGACCTGAATTGCTTCCTCCCAGGGGGAAGGTCGACCAGCTCGTAGACTCTATGCTCTCGGATAGCGCGAAGCTCATCCTCGCAAGCAGCTCGCCAGGCATCAGCATCCTGCGAAGAGAAAGCCTCCCTCAATGTGCCCGGGTCAGGCGCCATAGAGAGGGAACTCTGCGTGGCAAGTGCACACGCCTCAGTGTCAGGCCTGACAGCCACGAGATCAGCTGCTGTGTCACAGGCAATATGGAACTCGCGAGTGACCAGGTCGTGCCCTATGGGGCACGCTGGGTGTACCTCTGAAAGCTCAGTGCGGACACTCAGGCCTAAGGCCTTTGTGCCTGGATCACCGCTCGCAATGCTCAAAGAGGAACGTCTGGGTCCAGAACCCGACGCTCGCTGAGCTCCGGAATCCAGTGATCGAAGGCGACCACCGGGCTCACGGGAGTAACCGGAGGTCGAGGGACGCATCTCAGGCTCAGGAACAGGTACGACCACAGGGAGAGGTACAACCACAGCCGGTGAGGGCTGAGACGAGGCAGCCGCAGATGCCGTGCGAGGAGATGCGTGTGTAGGGGACACAGAGCTGGGTGTGACAGCGGGCAAGACTGGCCCGGACACTCATGCAGGAGTGTCAGCCGACGTAGGGACAGGAGTGGGCTGGACTGGGTCAGACGCCGGAGCAGGGGTGCCAGTAGACACAGGTGGTGATGCAAGAGGAGGCGTGAGAGCAACGGTACCTGTGGGGTGTAAAACAGGCTGAACGGGCAGGATCTCTGGACCAAGTCAATGACAGCCGGATCATCAAGTGTTGGAGACCGAGAGGGGACTCGAGCGCACACATCAGCCTGACGAGGAATGGTCTCTTGCAAAGAAGTCTCCCCCATCTGCAGAGGACCCTCACAGGAAGGGACATGGGCTGTAGAGAGGGCTGTGATCGAAGTCAGATCACGGTATGTGAATGACTCAAAAAACAGCGCATCACGGGACTCAATGACACGACAGCGAGTGGGGTCCCAAAAGCGCCAGGCCTTCGACCGGGGGGAGATGCCGATGAAGGCACACAAGCGACCCCGAGGGGAGACCTTGGACCCCTGCTGGTCCTCAGTGTACCACACGGAGGCCAGGGAACCCCAGATGCGAGCTAGACGAAGATCAGCACGGTGGCCAAACCAGAGCTCGTACGGTGTAACATGATCCGGAAGCGGACCATGCGGGAGGCGGTTCCAGACCCAAGTCATGTAGGTAAAGCCCTCGAAGGCGAAGGACTCTGGGAGACCGCACTCAGACTGCACGGCGTGGAACGCATCCTCCATGGTGCGGTTCCAGCGCTCAGATACACCGTTCTGCTGTGGGGTAGCAGGGGCGGAGGCCTGGTGAAAAATGCCGTGCTTAGCAAAGAAGGAGTCCATCTCACCGAGGAACTCCCCGCCGCGATCCGAGTGAAAGGTATGTAGCGTGTGGCAAGACTGACGCTCAGCCATCACGAGCCAGAGCCGAACCGCAAGAGCGGTGTCGCTCTTCTTACGCAGACTGTAGACCCACCGCATCCGGGTGAAGTCATCAGTCAGCGTCAGAACATACCGGCCCCTCTCGGACAGCGACTCGACCGGGAGAGGACGGAGCAGGTCCGAGTGGACCAACTCGAGGGGCCTCAGCGCTTGGGAACATGAATCAGGGTAAGTGCACCGGTGCATCTTTCCCTGAGCGCAAAAAAGACAGTCGGTCTTGGGTGGCTTCTCGAAAGAAGCCACATCAAGACCAAGAGTGGGCTGTGTCCGGATGAACTTCGACATAGTGTCAGAGCCCACGTGACACAGACTTCGGTGAAGCAACGGCTGGTGTTCCGGGGATAGAACAGCAGTGACAAAAACATGACCAGAGGAGGAGGGAGAGCAAGGGGAGCAGGGCCGAGCAATGCGGTACAAATCATCTACGACTGAAGCACGCAAGACAATGCTACGGGTGTCAAGAGCAGTCACAGTCGCTAATTCAGCGGTATGCTCAACGGAGAGACCCATCAGAGTGCAGGCACGCACAGACAGCAGACTGAGCTCAATATCAGGCACAAACAACACGTCAGAGAGGTACAGGGGGCCAGACAGACCATCACAGCATACAGCCCCAACGTCGTGGACCGATAAGGACTGACCTGAGCCTGTACGAACAGAACGGACAGTCGTGACAGGACCAAGTACTACAAAGTCACTACGACAACACGTCATGTGGTGGGTGGCACCAGAATCGATGATCCAAGTGCCATCGGAGTCACGACTAGTGGACATCACTGTACAACAAGCAATGGAACACTCGGCATCAGAGAGACGGTGAGCCGCCAGTGAACGACGTACATCACGAAGGTGAGACTCATGAATCCAGTTAGTGTAGTCAGGCCCAGCATCATCACATGGGAACTGTGCTCCCCCACACGTGTCGTCACGAGTCACAAGGACGGACGAACAAGCAGTCTATGACCCACTCGACGATGACAACACACTCTCACCTCCCTGAAAGCGAAGCGCCAGAAGACGACGAAGCTTGGCGATGATGCAATCACGTGGGTCGGGATCATTGCTGCTCGCTGGTGAGGATGCAGGAACAGCTGCAGTCGTGGTCGCCGCGCGTCCAGAGGAGTGTGCGGGCGACGTGCCGGACGTGGTGCGAGCAGCATGGGCAGCCTGAAGTTCACGAGTGATGCGCTCCCACTCAAGCGGCTGCTGACACTCGGTGTAGCGATGGGCACCTCCATAGTTATAGCAGTGCACGGAACGGCTACTGCTACCACCGGATGACGGCTGCTGCTGACCTGATCCGCACTTCTTATTCTTCTTCTTCCCCTTGGCAGCTACTAGAACGACCTATGTCTACGTGGGTGTAGACGGGGTCAAAGAGGAGGAGGAAGATGAGGTCGTGATGGAGGTAGATGAGGGTGACTACAGGAGGGAAAATGATGGTGATGCGAGGACTGCTGCAGCGAGGGAAGTCTCCTGATGCGCTACTACTGCCTTGCGGGCTGATGTCACCTGGAGGAACAGCTCATGCGCCCAGGAGAGCAGTTGTAGAGTGGCTGAGAAAGGCTCAAGAACAGCGTCGCTGTACCGTGTGAAGATGTCGGTGTACTCCAGGCGAACTCCGAGCATGATCGTTCGAAGTGCCCAAAGCTGTATGCGCCCTGAGGTCCCTAGACGCGTGTAAATACGCATGGCGCGTCGCCAGTCATCCACCGCAGGCTCCACTGGTCCCTGACGGAGCGAGTGGAAAGCACGAATGTGTGACGTGCGCGTGTCGTGCGTCTCTGCGGCCAGTAGGGATAACGCCAGATCCCAGCCTCCACGAGGATCAGCTCCGGTGCCTGTGCCAGCCTCACCAAGGAAGGGGCGGAAGTCGACGACTGTCTCGCGTGGCATGTCATAGAGAAGTCCTCGCATGGCCCGGGCTGCTGTCAGCACCTGTGCTGGATCTATAGATTGGTATGGGCTGTGGTAGTAAGGCCACACTCCCTCGGAAGTGGCCCACACCTGAAACAGGATCTCCCAACAGTCAAATCCATCCTCGCTGATGTACAATGGAGGTGGTGCCTCAAAGTCCTTTGGCTACCGCTCCGTGGGGAGAGCAACCGCGGGCTGAGGAGGGCGAGAGACGGGGAAAACTCCTAAAAGGGGGTGATCACCGGGGAAGTCAGGTGACAATCGTATCGGGGACACGGGTGGAGGTCGGGTACCCGTCTGCAGCTGACGGAGACGCTCCTGTAGAAGACGAATCTCCCGCTCCAGGGAGTCATCCTCAAAGCCTGGCATGAAGGGCTCGTCATGAAGGAGGTCCGCAGGTGGTGGAGAAACCACGCCAGGAGGTGAAGCAGGCGGAGCACCTGTCACGAGCACCTGGGCCGAGTGCTGGGTGGAGGCCGGAACGCCGGCAGCTCCCTCAGAAATCCGCGAAGGAGCCGTTGTCTGAGCACGCAGAAGCTCAGTCAACGTGCTGATCGCGTCAGTCTGCTCTCGCTGCAGACGGCGCATCTCCTCTTGCTGGCTGCGCAGGTCCGCAATGGCCTGCGAGCGAGGGATCAACACCCCTGAAGAAGAGGAGGAGGGATCACCTGGTCCCTTGTCCTTGTCATCGGGCGAACTCATGTCGCCGCTCACTATGGGACTACAGGTCAAGTTTGTCAGATTTCAAAACCATCTGCGTTCCTCGAGGAGTTGAAACGCTGGCAACTTTTGACTTTCCAGGTGAAAATTTGGCTAAGTGCAATGCTGACGTCAGCAAGTGATTGCTGACGTCAGCACGACCTGATGACGTCAGCAGTCAACAATGCTGACGTCAACTCCTCCCCCTTTTTTTCTTGTCACGGTTTTGCGCACGTGTGGTGCTGCTTCGCAATGGCGTGCGGCAGCTGTGCTGTCTGCTGCTGCTGCAGCTGTGCTGTCTGCTGCAGCAGCAGCTACGTCGCTACGTGTGCAGCGGTGGCAGCAGCGGTTGCGCGGTTGCTGCTGCTGCTGCGCGCTGCGGCTGCTGCTGCATGCTGCAGCTGCTGCTGGCTGCCGCCGCCGTGCGCTGCTGCTGCTGCCGCTGCTGTGATGCTGCTGCCGCCGCGACTGCCGCTGCTGCTGCTGTGCCCCTGCCGCCGCTACCGCTGCTGTGCTGCTACTGCCGACGCTACTGCTGCACTGCTGCTGCCGCCGCTACTGCCACGCTGCTGCTGCGGCCGCTGCTGCTGCGCTATTGCTGCCGCCGCCTATGCTCCTGCTACTCTGCTGCTGCGGCTGTGGGGGGGCGGCTGCACGCATTGCCGCCGCCACACACCTCTACGTGCCGGTACACGCCGCTACTGCTGCCTCTGCAACTGCGATCTCACGTGGTGGGTGCAGCGCGTTGACGGCGACCGGTCGTCTCCAATAGACCCCAGAGACTCTGCTGCAGCGGTGACTCTCACTACTGTTGCTCTGCTGCGTCTCTGCTGCGTAGCTCAGTGAGAACTTTCTCACTGCTCTGATACCAAGAGAAAGTGCGTAGAAGCTTCCTAGCAACGCAGCCGCTGATCGGGCGTCAGTGTCTGATCAGACGGTAACGACGGTCACAGGTTATACACGCAACGGCAAGGGTTTGGCTAGGAGACACAAGACACAGTGTCAGAATGCTTCAATATAGCATATGCAGAGAGAAATGACAAATGACAGGTCCAAGGCATAAATACCTGCCGCGGCGTACGGCGGGTGTCGCACGCGGCAGTCCAAGAGCTGCCCTAAAACCGGCCCAAAACCACTGATTTGGCCGTAACTCTGCGCACACATGTCAGAATGATGCGCCGTCTGAACCTAGACGTGCACAATGAAAGACGGACGCTACGACTGGTCACATGCATGCATCCATTGACTGACAGTGAGCATACAATGCAAAAACATGCAAAGAGGCCTCATGGACAGTCCGCCGAAAGATGCCTGCAAGACGTATAAGACACAGCAAAGAGTCCCGGTGGCATCTGGGGCTCTAGAACAGTGGTCGGTAAGCTCCAAGCGGGTAGTCCGCCGCCTGTCGTCGCGCTGGCGTCACCAGGGCCGCCTGCCTCAGGAATTTGCACGAGTATGGACACGGCCGAGTGGTCACAGTAAACTGAACAGGAACGGCACAAAGCACAACACGAAGAACTGCAAAAAAACGAAAACATGCACGGCAAGAATTGTCGGGCGTCAAAATGACCATCCAGCCGTTCAGGGCGGCTTATAACTACGACCAACTTAACCATGTTTGAGCTTCCGATGGGACAGGAATCAGATAGGCTCGACTACTATTAATCTTCCAGCGACCCATCGCCTCGCATAAGGACAGAGCCGAAATTGGGGTTATCTGATCAATTTATCCCAAATCTATCAGAGCTGCCCATAATGCAACCCGCACCTAGAACGACTGTCGAGCAAAGATCTTGACACTGACAAGAACCTGTTTCGTGAGAGGATAAATTAAAAATGTCGATTTAGGAATCTGATGTATAGAATATGCCGCATTCTAATCGCATCACGATCAGCGATTGCTACCCCTAAATTCTTCCATCCTATACACCGGACTGTAGGCCGATGAAATTGAATTGCGAATTGTTTACACATATACATATACATATACATATACATATACATTTACATATACATATACATATACATATACATATACATATACATATACATATACATATACATATACATATACATATACATATACATATACATATACATA
>SZWC01004018.1:117325-140170 GCA_023375785.1 Penium margaritaceum | reverse complement strand
AAAAAAAAAAACATGTGCTGCAAACATGCCTCCACCAAGACAATTGCAACGACGCGATAAGCAATGCATCCGAGCACCAAATGGTCCTCCACTTTGATGTACTACACGCCTGTATGGTGCACGCCATCGATCTCAACAATTCTTTCTTTGCTTTGGTTATTTCAATGCACATTGATGCAACGGATGGGCACGCATAACTAGAGAAGCAACCGAAAAAGCTAGACGCTCTCACACATACCTGTGCCTAGAGAGACGTGCTCACGTGAGCTCCGTGCGACAAATTCCTGATTGTTTCTCTTCCAAGAAATCATAGTGCCAAAAACTTTGAAGATGCACCTGGTGCGTCAATGTCGTGGACCCACTCCCCATGGGTATACCCATCAACAACGACTGAGGATTGTAGTTGGTAAACACCGACCACAGCCCTTCACCCCGACAGATACGTGCTATAAATGGCACGTAGGACCAACGAGCCACACGACACTGACATACTGGACATTCAGCATCTGGCCTTATGCAGCTTGTAGAAGAAAAACATCACCGGTCAGACCTGATGACAGAAACGACAATGAAGACAAAGTCAAGTGATGGGTGCTGACTGAATCGAGGATTCCAAACCCACGAGACACACGAGCGGGAGAAGGCGCATGACACAAAACGATGATGTCTGAAAAAGGCAGAAGAGGAGTGGGCATGACCTGCAAAATGAGCTTAAATACGGGGACACGTAGCATGCTGTAGATCCTCAATCTTTGTTTCATCTAAGCCCAGATTGCCCATCGATGCTCCTCAAAGGATCCATTTTACTCACAATGGTGACATTGACACCTAACAGCTAAACTCACACTATAAGAAGCAGATGGAGGTCAAACTTTAGAAGGCCAGGACAGTGAGGGAGAATCTCCACGCAAGTCCCACAGAGGATGGGCGGGAGGCCATGATGCGACGGATTGAGTGTCCTCATTTCCTGGACAAAAAGATTCAAAGAGGTAAGAGTACGGCCGAGAGTCTTGCTGGAAAGATCCTGACATGACTGCCAGAGAAGAGGACAGGAATGCGTGTGGAGCTGACATGTAGAGCCATGACAAATGTGTATGGAATGTCAAATGAGATCCCATCGTTCTACGGACAACAAGAGATACATGGTAAAATGATGACCAGGAGTTGCCGCCAACGTTGTGTCAAAGAATTGTGGCTAGTGTTGCTGTTTCTGTCAAGTGCAACAGCACCAAGAGAGCTCTACCAAATGCTTTGCGTTGTATTGCAACTACTCCTGCTCTGGCAAAAGACAACATTCTTTGATATTGTGGCCGAGTGCAACTGCTGTTGTTTCTCTTGAGACAATATTCAACAATAATCAATTGCCGCCACTTTTGCCCATGGCAAGCGGCAGTTTCCATCCTAGAATGGGTTGGAAGCTGCGCCAAGAGAGCGGTGTTGCAACTGGACTACAGTCCAGCCCAGCCCAGTCCTGAAATCTTTCGTGCTTCTGTAGCATGGTGTGATGAGATGTAAAGATGTTGTGTCTCTACCACTCTGATATAATGAGGAAATCAAGAAATTTCCATAGCAATGTTATGTGTGAGAGAATACGTCGCAAGGAGCACACTGCTACAGATGGTGCTAACATAGGTGGAGATGGTGAAGAAATGCTTGAAAGTGTAAGATATAGGTGCAGAATGGGAGTGCAAGTGGCATATGTACGCCTCCTCTCTCAGCCAAGCATGCCCGCATCTGTGCAAGGCATTGGCTAGGCCACCAAAAATACAAATGAATTCCCTACTGATTCAAAAACATTAGCTAGTACGATCCTAGCAGCAACATGAGTTGCTCCGTTGTCCAAATAACAACGGAGCAACTCATGACAATCTGAATGGAGCGAAAAATGCACAAGAAACACTTTTGGGTTCAATACATGCCATGCCCCATGAATTGAAATTTGATAATGATATGCCCCAAGGTAAAAGTGCTCGGAGAACACATCAAGTCTCTCTCTGTTTCTGTTACTCATGGTGTCATTGCTCCCTTGCGCCTTGACCCACCAGGTTTACAATGCAAACCATATTCAAACCGTACTCTGAATCACATTCAGAGTTTTGGATTTTATAGATGTGTAGGCTCTAGCAGGTTAACTTTCAATGCATGAGGAGTCTCGGACCCCCCATGCAATCTGCGCTCAAACCCCCACTGTTGTTAATGTTTGTGGTTCACTTGGCCCATCACACATGTAATGCCCTCTTGTCTTACTCCACATGCTTATATCTCACACTATTATAAGAGACTGAGTATTGTAAGTGTGTTAGAGCTGTGCCCCATGAGATAGGAGCCACTGGCGGTGAAGCTTGTGCATTTTCCAACAACATCAGTGCAGCGTCAAGCTGTGGCCCATGGCCACATAACTTGTGCTCTCGTTATTTCTCACATTTTGCTTTTCTCGTGGGGAAATCTAGCTCACTGACACTTTAGGATACGTGGGCTCTCTCCAATTTTGCATGTGGGTTCCCGGGGGGGTCACATTCAGCCGGACGCTGGTCCATAGGGGGTCACTTGGTCAGATTAAGTCTGTCCACGGTAAGAATTCAACCTCTGTTTATACTGAGAGGTTGTGCTTGACCCCCGGGTGGCGGCATGCTCTCAACGTGCAAGACACACAACCGAGAGGCCTGCTCACCGGATTTGCTCTTATCTGCCTCTCCTAATGCTCACTTTTACTAACTCTGAACTTCCACTAAGTACTATGAGATTTGAGACATGGCGTGCCATGTGTGGGAGTCTCTCCATGCTTCAATCTATCCACATGTCATACTTCTACGTGCATAGGAGAGTAACTACTCGTATCACAACAGGTGGGACCGTCCCTCTCACTTTTTCCATCTCCTCGATTCGGGTCTTGTCTTGGGCTTTCACCACAATACCACAGCTGTCTCCTAGAACCGGCGTGCTAGTGGGACTGCAAAATTGCATTGCACTATTCTTGCTACCACCACATCTCTTGCAACATTAGCATCGACTTGCATCGCCAGCTTTCTTAGCATCTTCTTGACAACCGGCTCACGGGGTGACAGTTTTTTAGCTCTGGAAACGTGTCAAAGTTGTGGATTTTTGTTGTGAATGAATTTGAACATGATTTCATCTGTCACTGCAGAGGTTGTGGAGATATGTGCAAGATCATCGACTGGTATCTTGATAGCCAAGTCAGTGCCATATGGCTGGAACCATGCTGGGAGTAGTTGTTTAAGCAGCTGATTTTGTTGCTGAGTTACCCGTCAATAAGGGAATAAAAGGCTTTGATAGCAAGATCCGAATGTTGTAGCGGGTCATTGGCTCCCGTCTAAATCTGTTGATGAACCTCCCATCACTATTGTTTGTTATGACGGAGAAAGCAATGTGCAGTGAGACATCGTTTTTTAGGACCATTCGTATCATTCGCGATCTAATCAACAGCCACAAAGATTGTGCCAAACCCCTCCAAGGTGCGAGCAAAAGCATCACAAAGTCCATAGAGTTAGCCAACGATGGCTTGTTGGGTATCAGGAGCAGTTAAACAAAAACTAGAGGTTTAGATCGTCTCAAGTCATGGTGTTGGTGCATGTTGCAAGCCTGGTAGTATTTTGCGATATTGATTTGAATCATGCCCCATTTTTAGTACTTTGCAACCTTCTTCAGTCTATTGTCCTCGCCAAAGCGTCCACCTACCCAGTTTCATGATGTTCCTCCAGAAGCATGCAACATAGCTTGTCACAAGGTGGTGGGACGACCTGGCAGGTGAATCGCCGTTGACAGTACGGTTCATCAAACCAGAACTTAGTTCTATTGTAACTGCTAAACTCCTTAAATTTCTCTGCAAGTAGCCAGGAGGATTACGAAAAAAAGTTAAGAAGCATCGTACTGATCTCAACCAAAAGGATCTGGTTGTGGACTAAGAGAACCCGTTGGTTTTTCTCTTCCAGGTCAGTACTTGATGTCGTAGTCAATGTTAGACTCACGGAATTTCATCCATCGAGTTTATTGATGACTCGGATTTGGTTGAGTGTTGAGGTATTTCCATGCGTGATGGATGGAACATCGGCAAAACTCCAGATAGTACCGCCATGTCTTGACCACCTGCACAGATGCCGACATATCCTTTTTTGCACCACGTATCTCAAATGTGGTCCCTACAATTCAATCGACATATATGCAAGTAATTGCTATCCACCACCATTTTGTTGGATGATAATGGTTCCGGCTGATCATTCAGACGTGTTGGTGGCCATAATGTCGTTCAAGGTTGGACCTACCGCTTAAAAGGTTAGCACTAGTGATAGAACATTTAGCAATGAGTGGAACAATTCAGTTCCGCTTCATCCCTAACCCCACTTGCTTGTCCACGAGTGAGATGGAAGAGAGGCACGGGCACAATTGCATTATCTTATATGAATCGTCGGCAAAAGTTTCAAAAATCCACAAATCAGGTTTTCCAAACATTGGTGGAGTAAAGGCAATCAACGACTGCCTGCACAATGTTTGGTTCCATCGTGAAGCATTATCGGCCAATGATGTGGCTCACAGAGTAAATGGAAGCGCAACCAAAGTCACACTGTACAAAGTTTCAAAAGCTTTTTTTATTGGTAACTTCTGAGGGACTTGAATACGATTTCCAACATGCTCATGCTATGTGTGGCTATACACAAGGATGGAATTGAGATGTATGTCGGCAAAATTGTATAGGTACAGCACTAAAATGGTGTTCATACCGGTCATAAACTTTACAATGTATAGTATTGTGATATCAAATGGTGAAACAACACCAAAATGCTATTGTATTGCGTACAAAAAACTACCTTTTTTTATCTCCGTGTTTGTATTGTAGATGCGATGATAACCACTTCGTAGGTCGATTTTGGTTGACTTCTGTCATGTCAGAGTTTGTCAAAACTTTCTTATGCTTATTTGTGCACATGGAAGCTTCTTGACGGTAAGGTTCATGCCCTGTTTTCTACCCACATGAAAGTTTCTCCATCCTTTATTCCTGACATAGCTAACTATTGGTTGATAAGTCCAAAATGGGGAATTTCACCTAGCTGTCGGTTTGCTTGGTCCGTTGGTGGTCTGTAATCTGATGTGTTCCCTCTCCCGTTGGTATACCACCCAGCTTCAGGTCTACCTGATGACTACCGCTATGTTCTAGTGGTGTTTCTTGGGGTAGTTCATCATAGAAAACCTCTTTGAACTCCTTGACAATGAGTGCAAGCTTCGTCAGAATAGCTACAACATTCTCAAATGTTAAGGCAGATGGGGTTGCTGGTCTTTCCCTTCATTATGTGTCTTTCTCGCTCCCCTTCCTTCGCTCTAGTTGTACTAGCCACATCTCAGCTCCATGTTGCAAGTACCCCTTGGCCACGTCCACAGATATCAGTGTCATGCGTCGGATTGCGACTGTTTCAACTTTCAATGCCGCTTCCTCTCGCTAACTGGCGTTGTGTCTTTGGTTGATTGACCAGAGGAAGGTTTCACTTTATCCCATTACTGTTGATGCCGATTGTGCTACTGGCCCACTCCACATGCAAACTGTACCGATGCTTGTTGGACTATTTATCCAAGCCACTACATCGTGCACTTGTCCGATGTGTTGCCACGTTAGTTTGGGAAGTTGATGAATTCAGAGTCGTTCTTCGATGGAGTTTCCTTCAAACCCCCTTCGTCTGGTTTGCAATCCCAACTATCCAACTATCATATTACTTATGGAATTGTGTGAAGCACGTATTGGTCATGTCGGTATTATTTTCATACTCCGGTATACACTCGGTTGCACCTTCACCATTGTAAACCGTTGGTCATCCTCGTATCCCTTGTCAATCTTTAACATCTCAAGAATCTTCGCCTGTAAGAGTGGTTGCTTGCATAGGCGATCAATCAGTGTTTGAGACTCAAGAGGGAAGACATCGTCTTCTCTTACACAGGGTAGTTTCTTAACAACTTATACTTTATCTATTACTTCCCCCTCTTTTGAGAATGTTGTTGCTATTGACGACAGCTATTCACAATGTTTTTGTGCAGCCTTTGGGGTTGCCTTGGTGGTTTGGCCTCTGGCCCCATTTTCTTGATTTTGCATTATGACATTACTAATTGATGCCGGACTTGTGAGAATGTGCAGCAACATTTTTTGACTGAAGATTTTGCATCTATATGATTGGATGGTGTTGAGTTTGGATGCATATGCCCAAAGTTATGGCCATTATGGTGGTTTCGGGCTGGTTCCACGACAATATTGACCTTACAGCGTGCGTCATCTGTAGTGTGCCGCAACAATTACTCGTGATATTAGCCGGTCAGCTTCCCCTCTCTGTGCAAATCAAAGCTACTGAAGCTTATGAGTCTATGCAGCGGGAGGGTCGGTTCGGCCCTCCCTCCTTACTGAAGCGAGGGGTGGTTGCGCACCACCCCTCGCGTAAGTGAGGGCTGGCCGACGGCCAGCACTTTGCTGGCCGCCGGCCAGGTGGCTGCCATTTGGCTGGGCGGCTGGCGGCAAGCCAAGTGACCGGCCGGCCACCAGCCAGCCAGCTGCCAGCTGCCGATCGCGGCTTCAGCCGGATGGGCGGCTGAGGGGCCGCGATGGCGAGGCCTCGTGACATCGTGCCCTCGCCCCCGCTCACCCTCCTCGCAAGCAAGCGAGCGAGGACGAGGGAGGGGGACAAGGGACGAGAGACAAAAGATCCTAGCACAAAATCGCCAGTGTGCCTCGCAGGCAATGATTTTGCGCCAGAACGTAAACAATGTAGATCGAAGTTCATTTGCGACAAAATTTGGCATAAAACAACGGAATAACTTGTGCAAATGCACGAGCTTGAGGTGAAAACCCATGGTTTGGGCTCAGCAATCAGGGATAAGGTTAAGAACGGAAGTGGACCTCCGGATACTCAAAACATTTGAGTCTTCCTGCTCTGGGTCGTTGATGAAGCTTGCCCCTCAGTCCTGCAAAGGAGGTAAATCCCTGATGCGGACAAAGAATGCCATTCTGCAAACTCCAACGACGACTTCAGAATAGGAGCTAGAGTTTCTGGCCCGTTACAGTGGTTCTTAGATCCAGAAGACCCTAGCGACTAAGGGTTCGACGGAAACGGCGGATATGTCGTATATAAATGCCGCCGGCAGCTGTAAGACGCAACAGAGACACAAGAAGGGACTACGACATCTATACTTTGCGGATTGAAGTGCCGTAAAGTGCTTTGGAGAGCTAGAAAAGAGCTTTATTTGGTGGAGTCTCTTCCTTCCAGCATCTCCTCATTTCCAGGGGGGCTAGGAGGATTTTATTCAGACGGGGTGGGGAGTTCCAACCCCCTAAAACCACCAAATCTTCCCCATTTCCAAGGCTTCTTCAAAACCCCTTCAACCAAAAAGTGGGACAGTACCCTTTCCCAAGATTAGGGACTCTCACGGCCTAAGAGCACCCTAAAAAGAACGAGGGTGTCACCTTGAAGGTTTTTCACCGCACTACAACACCGTCGGCTGAAGGGAGACACTGCTCAAGAACGCGAGAGGCGTCAAGGAGCGTGAAGAGAAGGCCAAGGAAGACAAGAAAAGAAGAGGAAGACAAGGAGGTAGAAGAAATAGTGAAAAGTTTTCTAGGAGCTTTTAGAATTCCTCTTCTCACTCTTTGCCCTTGTTTTGTGACTGACTCACGCCCCTTGTCATTTCCTTGTATTGTAATTTTCCGTTTTCCTATATTCTAGTAACTACCATTTGGCGTGAGTCAGTTTAAAAATACTAGTTTATAAATTCATGCCCTTGTACCGACCCTGGTGGCCAAGGAAAGTTAAAGTTAAATCTATCATTGCCTCATCGATCATGAGAGCAAAGAGATTGTGGGAGGCAATTCCTCCTCAAAGTTATGGGGTGATCCCCACAATGGTTTTCACGTGCTAATTGCACGGGCGTCGAGATGACAAGTGCTGAACCGTCCAAGACCAACAAGGGCAAGGTGGTGGCAAGGTGGTGGCGGCCTCACCACACACCCGCAGCGGACTCTAAATTTTGGGAGCTGCCACCGCGACCACGGTTGCCAAACCAAAGGCAGTTGTACCGCCAAAGGGAACCGGCGCCAACCTTGGCGACACCAAGAAGCGTGCAAAGGCCGGAAAAGTGCTCCACGAGCATGTTGACGTGCACATGGGCAACCCCCATGCGACGGATGATGCGCTGGAGGAGGATCACCTGGGTAGGGACCCCGACGAAGAGCACAACGCCAACGATGGCAAAGGCAACGAGGATCGTGATCATCACTATCGTCGTACGGCGAACTCGAGACGATTGCTCAAGAAGGGCGAGGCACTTGTTACATTGCCCGAAGGTGCTAAGAGTAGCGAGGCTGCCGAGAGCAACAAAGGCACCACAAGTAGTCGTGTTGGAAGCTCCTACGAGATCAAGCCGGATGACGTTGCTGGGAAGGCAATTCGCCATGGCCACCAAAGGCTTGCCGAGTTGGCCGCCGAGACGACGGGCCGACTCAAAATTGTTAGTGGGTGCGATGACTGCGTTGGCTTCATGCTCCGATATGGCGCAGTCGGTTTTACAATCGGATAAAGATGCACGGAGTGAGAATTTTCTCGATGGCTTCCGGGAGCAAGACCGTGGACAGTTCTTCACCGAACAGGCCAGTCCAATTCTGGCAACCAGGCCTAAAGGGCTTGGATTGTAAAATAGTGTGTGGCATGCGCAGGCTACTGCGCATGGCTCTAGTGGGGCAGGGACTCATAGCTGAGCAGTGCGACTAAGCGCCGCGATCAGGTGGGCCAAGGCCTGACTGGGCTTCTAGCATGACGCAATGTGTGAGCTCCTGGTGGGGACCGTCTGCACAAACAATCCGTGGCCACGACTCAACATACTTCTCTGCTCGCCACCTGGACAGGCTGCATGGTGAGCTAGAATGCAAGGATTCCGGTTACGGAGATCTACGGTTCTCACTGATCTGTGAGGAGGGCCAAGATGTGCGCATTACGGTTACTGTGATCTACGACTATCACTGATCCGTGAGAAGCTCCAGGATTCAAGAACCACGGTTACGGTGAAACTTCATCGTGCATCTGAGGAAGCTTCTTCAAGCAAGCAAGGCAGTCAACTTGCCAGGGCCACAAGTATAAAAGGCGGCGGCCCTGGCACATCTCAGTATCTCAGCAGGACTCATCTTTCATGTCACGACCTTGCAGCACTTAGCATCCGGAAGTGCCTCAGGCCAAGGACCTGCTGGAGTCTGCCCTGGAGACCCCTGTAAGCGAGGCAGAGCTCTGCCAGCCTGGGAAGGAGGAAGCCCTGACTACCTGGAGGCCAGCCTACCTGGAAGACGGTGCTGGAACAAGACTCCTTGCGTCGACGGCCTTAACGGCCTAGCAAGGCGTTGCCCCTTACGTGGGCCAAGAGCAGTGGTGGAGCTCATGTGTAGCCTCTGTTAGGCTCTGTTTTTCATGTACCATACTTGTACTTTGGAATCAAGCAAGATTTCTTCCGCTGTCACATTCAGTTTCCAAAGTTCATCTGCTGATCTTCTTACTAGCTTGCTGTACGAGAATATATCATGTACAAGCAAGGAACCTAGTCGTTGCTATGCACCCACTGCAGAATCCCAACATGGTATCAGAGCTCTAGGCTCTATGTTCAGCTAGTCTAGCGGCAGCAGCAGTAGAGCGGATTGGTGAAGCAGCTCTTCACCATCCCTGTACAAGCTCCAGGAGGAGCGACATGCGACTTCTCCTAAACGTGCAGCGCGACCGGCCCTTCACGACGTTCGGCCTGCACAAGACAAAAGCATCAAGAGACCATGAGCAACATGGACGCGGAGGATCAAAGGGCAGGTTCTCCCGCTCTTGATGAGAACTCTGCTTTGCATGGTCTGCGTATGGGTCAGGATCAAGGACGCCATGTCGCAGACCACGCACAACGCCAAGTAGCAGAAGCGCAATGCTTGGCAGAAGAGGCGCAACGCATGGCACAACAAGAAGCCGCAGCTTGTCAAGCTGTGGAGCACGAGAGGGAGGCGTTCAGGCAGCAGATGGGAGCTCAAGAGCTCCTTCGTCAACAAGAGCAGCTAACGCATGCCACTCAAGCATCTCAGACGCAGCAGCTGCAGTAGTCACATGCCACTCAGGCCGCCCAGATTGCACAACTTCAACAGCAACTAGCGTGGTTTCAGCAACAACAACAGCTTCAACAGTAGCAACTTTAGCAGCAACAGCTTCAGCAGCAGCAGCAGCAGCAACAGATGTAATGGCAACAAGCATCTCAAGGATCATCCGCGCATTTGCCTCAAGCAAGCCCTCCCCCAGTTGTGCAACCAGCAATACCTCCGCAGGTGCATCCTGTGGCACCTGCCCAAGGAAGCATGTCAAAGCAGTTTGCAGCTCAACAGCCTCAAGTTGCCCCCGCGGTGCCAATCATGGCACAGTTCCAACCAGTACAACCAGCACCTCTGCCACAAGCATACACGGCACAACCCGCTATGGCACCAGCCGCACCACAATTCCAAGCTCATCCAGTGATGCAGCAGCAGTGCCATGTGCAAGGCCCCCAAGTGCCTCCACATGGCAAGGCGTACCAAGGACTTGAGGACGCCGTGCCTCCGGCAGCAGCTGCTTTGCAGCTACATTAGATCAAGATCGACCAATTTGACGGAGAGAACTTCCCTCACTGGGCACACAAATTCAAGCAGGTGGCCCAGATTCATGGTGTATGGAAGTTCTACACTGGGTACTACGCACCTCCACCCTTGGGATCACCACCACAAGTGGTGTCAGAGTACAAGTACTTCAACCAAGCTGCATTCGTGATGCTGGACAACCAGTTGAGCAATCGCATCCAACAAGCAATTTTGATGTACGAAGACATGGTAGAGTCTGCGAAGCAAGCATGGTCCAACCTTGTGAGGACCTATATGTCTGGCGACTCTACCTTCAAATCCCACCTCCTGACAGAACTTTCACACATCAACCTCAACAGCTTCGACTGTATTGAGGCATATATCAACAAAGCAAAGTCATTACAGGACCAGCTTGTAGTGACAGATGCACCAGTATCCGAACCCGTCTTTGTGACGTTCTTCCTCAACGGCCTAACTGGTGACTGGGAGAATGTGCACAAGGTGCTAAAGTTCAAGCATGAGAGTGAACTGACCGAAGCATACATCTGCAAGATGTTTCTCACTGAGCAGCGTGACCGCCAGCTGGCAAAAGAGAAAGAACGCATTCTCACCAACACAACGTACTAAGGAGTCAGCGCTGCAGTCAGCTCCACTCAACCATCACGGAACAGCCAACCACTGATGAAGGCGGCCTCAGACCAATCTTCCGCCCAGTTGAAGCCAAACGCAAGCTGGCGAAGCTCGCGTGACCAACGGCCAGGATCACGTCCTGCATATGAGTGCCATTATTGTGGCAGGCCAGGGCACGTGCAGAAGTATTGTAGAAAGCGTCTATGGGATGAGGAGCAAGCAAGACGGATGAAGCAAGCAAGGAACTCAGGAGGAAAGGAGGAGAAGAAGAGTGTTGAAAAATTGAAGCATGGCAAGAAGCAAGAGAAGGGGCCAGAGAAGCAAGCAAAGGAGGGAGGCACAAGCAAGCAATATGACAACACGGGGTCCGTGTTTCAACTGTCAAATACGGAAAGCAACGAGCTGGTTCGCTCAACGTACGTGTGGTACCTGGATAGTGGGTGCACTTCCCACATCACTTTTGACAAGACGTGCCTCCACGAACTCCTACCTTGCTCCAAGGGCTTCATCACAATCGCCAAAAACAAGAAAGTTCCGGCGTTGGGAAAGGGGGAAATGACAGTGACAGGATACCAAGGTGCCCAAGTCAAGTTTGGAGACATGCTCTACATACCTGAGATCGCTTTCAACCTCCTCTCACTAGGGCAGCTGATGAAGAGAGGTGCACGCGTCGTCAGCAACGGAGAGCACATTGGCTTGAAGAGCCGTGAAGGTGAGACCTTTGCGGAAGGTTGCCTCCTACCACACGGCATGATCGAGCTGGATTTCCAAGCTCCAGCGTCTGACGAACTTCACTCGCCATTTGCAGCAGCAAGTCTCCACCAAGGCTCTGGTGCAGACCTTGCTATGTGGCACAAACGATTGGGCCACGTAAACAATCAGCTTGTGCAGTCAATGCACAAGAAGGAGCAAGTCAACGNACCAAGGTGCCCAAGTCAAGTTTGGAGACGTGCTCTACATACCTGAGATTGCTGTCAACCTCCTCTCACTAGGGCAGCTGATGAAGAGAGGTGCACGCGTCGTCAGCAACGGAGAGCACGTTGCCTTGAAGAGCCGTGAAGGCGAGACCTTCGCGGAAGGTCGCCTCCTACCACACGGCATGATCGAGCTGGATTTCCAAGCTCCAGCGTCTGACGAACTTCACTCGCCATTTGCAGCAGCAAGTCTCCACCAAGGCTCTGGTGCAGACCTTGCTATGTGGCACAAACGATTGGGCCACGTAAACAACCAGCTTGTGCAGTCAATGCACAAGAAGGAGCAAGTCAACGGCCTTGACATCAAGGATAATGGGAACAAGGAAATGACGCAGCCATGCGAGGACTGCGTACGTGCAAAGCTTCCACGACAAATGTTCCCTCCTACCACAAAGTGTGACGTCAGCCAGAAGTTGAAGCTAGTCCACACAGACATATGTGGACCACTACCAACAGCTACCATCTATGGAGGACACCGATACTTTCTTCTGTTTGTCGACGACGTGACACGTTTTGTGTGGAGCTATCCTCTACGCACTCGTGATGAAGCTCCTCCCTACTTCTTCAAGTGGCTGGCAATGGCAGAGAGGCAAAGCAATGCAAAGTTACAAGTCCTGCACTCAGACAATGCTGGAGAATACACGAGCGGGGAATTCATGTCCCGTCTGGAGGACATGGGGATCGTGCAGAAGTTTTCAACAGCCTACACACCACAACAGAACGGTGTGGCTGAAAGAGCCAACCGTACAATGCAAGAGACGTTGAAGGCTATGCTTCTTGGTGCTCAGCTCAGCAGCAACTGGTAGCCTTATGCGCTAAGGCAAGCATTTTGGGTGTGCAATCGCGTACCACATGTGGCGTTGCCTGACATGACGCCATTTCAGGCATGGCATGGTGACAAGCCTGACGTCACCATGCTTAGAACCTTTGGCTGCATGGCACTTTTCCATGTGCCTAAGGAGTGCCGCAAGAAGCTGGAAGACAAGGCATCATGGGGAGTTTTTCTTGGACAAAGCCCTAACATGAAGGGCTGGGAGCTCTACAAATTGGACTCGCAAAGGATTGTTTTCAGCCGTTACGCAATCTTCTTTGAGAACCTAACGCGCCAAGCATGGGAGGAAGAGCAGAAGACAGCTCCAGATTTCCTCCAGACCTTCTACGACTCCTACAATGAGTCATTGAAAGAAGAAGATTCAAATCCAGATTCACTCACCCTTGCGGATCTGGATGAGGCGCATGAGGAGGCGGTGGGCACGCGTATGCCCCTCCATGGAGACCACCTGGTAGGATTCCCCCGAGATCACGAGCCGATCGAAGTACGCGATGCCGAACTTGAGGTGGTGCCTGTGAAGGATTGTCCGCAGGCGACGTGGCAGCATCATCCTCCAGGCGGAGTCCATGACAGGCGTTTCACGCGCCTCTTGCAGCAGCAGTTGGAGCAACAGAGAGCAAAGGAGGAGGAGGAAAAGCACATTATGGCCATCACAGCATGTTCGGTGTACAAGGAGGACGCAGACGTTCTCATTGACTTCACAACTACCCACCTCACTGCTCTCCTGACTTCGACAAAAGAACTACCTCCAGAGCCAAGGACTCTAAAGGAGGCTCTCAGTGGAGAGCATGCAGCTGAGTGGAGAGCAGCACTAGATGCTGAGTACAGAAGCCTCATGGAACAGGGCACGTGGGAGCTCGTTGAGTTACCACCAGACTCTCGACCTGTTGGGGTCAAGTGGGTCTTCCGCATCAAAACAAAGGCTGATGGCAGAATTGAAAAATTCAAAGCACGACTAGTGGCAGAGGGTTCTTCGCAAGTGGAGGGAAAAGACTTTTTTGAGGCATACGCCCCCATGAGCCGCTACACCACAGCCCGCATCATGCTGGCGGTCGCAGCTGTGATGGACTATGAGGTGCAGCAACTCGATGTTAAGAACGCATTTTTGCACGGGGAAATGGACACGATAGTGTTCATGAAGCAGCCGGAGAGTTACGATGATGGGAGCGGGCGAGTGTGCAAATTAGTGAAAAGTTTGTACGGCCTGAAGCAAAGTCCACATTTGTGGTACCGCAAGCTCCAAAGTCCGTTGGAATCCCTCGACTTCAACCCATCGGCATACGATGGTCGCCTCTTCCTCCACAGACCATCAACAGAGGAGAGACCAGACTGCTATGTCGTGGTCTATGTTGACGACATTTTGATCATTGGCCCATTGGCAGATCTCATCAGTGCCACATCAGCAGCCATGGCAAAGGAGGTCAACATCACTCTCATGCCAAGCCTCGAATTTTACCTTGGCATGAACATCAAGCGAGACCGCACGACCAAGACGCTTGAGCTGAGTCAACAGACCTATTCCACAAAGATTTGTGAGCGTTTTGACGTGCCTGAGCGGCACGTTCCAACTCCTCTCACTCAGCAGCAACTGAAGCATCAAGGACCAAGGGGGAGGAGCGAGACAGACTATCACAACAGAGTCGGCTCACTGATGCATGCTGCGAGCTGTACGCGGCCGGATGTACAATTTGCGGTCAGCACCTTGCACGCGGTAACGAGATATGTTCAGAGGCAGCATGCAAGGAGCTTGATTGGGCCCTCGGATACCTCAAAACCACAAGCAATACCAGCCTGAATTTTGGCAGTGCAAGTGATCTGGAGCTGAAGTGTTATGTAGATGCAGACTTTGGTGGAACTGAGGAAGACCGACGCAGCACGACAGGATTTGTGTGCCTGCTCAGCGGTGGAGCCGTATCGTGGACAGGCAAGAGACAAAACTTGATCACACTCAGCTCTACAGAGGCTGAATATGTGGCTGCTACATCGGCTGCACAGGAGGTCACGTATTTACGCAACCTCCTTGAGGACATCGGATTTTCACAAGAGAAGCCGACGCAGATTTTTGTGGACAACAAATCTGCAATAGACCTAGCAAATTCGACCAAGTTTCAAGGTCGAACTAAGCACATCGACATACGCGGGCATTGGATCCACTCAAAAGTACAAGATGGCACAATTCAGCTCGTGCACGTGCCAGGGAGGAGGCAAGCTGCAGACTTCCTGACAAAGAATCTCCCTAAAGAAATTTTCTACAGATGTGCACAGCAGTGTGGACTCACCACAATCGCGTTCTCGCAATATGCCCTGAAGAACGGCGACGAAAACGGCACGTGGAAGTCAAAGATTGGACGACGCGCCATCTGCACCTCGTTCATCGTACCAACCACTATCACCTGTTTTATGGTGCAAGTGGGTGAGAAAACAATTACTGCAGCAGAGGGGGGGAGCACTGAGAAATCTGTGCAGTCAAAGGAGAAAGTTTTTGGAGATTCTGAGCAGTAGTCTCGCTTTCAGCAGTCGCTGGACACGAATAGGTTCGCGAAGAACGCGGACCCAAACGTGACTGCATTTCTGAAGGAGCGCAGGACGTACCTGCGCGATTTTGCGGGTCGGTTTTGCAAAAACAAAAAAAGGATCAGCGTGATGACGCAGCTGCTTGCCGCCGAGCTCGCATGGCGAAAGAAAGGCAAAACGCGGCAGCGCAGCTGCGGTCGTGGAACGGGGTAGCAGCGAGTGGCGCGACAACGAGCGCAGCAGCTAGCGCGGCAAAGGGGGGTGCTGCGCAAGCAGCGAGCGCAGCAGACTCGCCTGCAGCCGCGGCAGCCTGCGAGCGAGCGAGGGATCTCACCAACGACGGCGAGGTCCTGGTTGCTCTCGCTCCATCGCTCGCCATGGCCGTGGGTCCTAACCGGCTTCCACAACCCTTGGCTGACAAAAAACAAAAAAGGGAAGGACAGGATCAAACGACGAACGCAACGGGCGGCAGAGATTCCGCGGCGTCCAACTGGACCTGCGCACAGTGCCTCCTCGAATACGCGGCAGAAAACCTCAACACACGGATGTGTGATGTCCACACGGTACCTCTCAGTGGACGCAAGCAGCTATTCGAGGTCTCATCGGGGAAAAAGCTGCGCTTGACTGCCTCAACGAAAACCGCACTCGCGGACGATTTGAGCAAGAAACGGCTCACCGAGACACAAACGCGCAGACTGGAAGGACAAAAGCAGGTCAAGCTGGTGACAGCTAACAAGGCAACGACTGTTACTCCTACAAATCGGCTAAGCGAGACTGAAAACGGCAAAGTAGGCCTCTCAAGCCATCTGGTCGCCGTTTATACAGCTCAAGCGGCCCAAGAAACGGTGGTGGAGCCAGAAACAATTTTTCTGGCCTCCAGGGAGGTGTCCGCAAGTATCAAGGAGAAACATTGGGAGATGAGAGTCCAAGAGGCACCTTCTGGACATGCAAGCCGTCAGCCAAGCAAGCCACCAGAACGGTTGCTTTCTGAGGAAGCAACTTCGAATTTTCTGGAGTGGCGTGAGCTTGACCCAACTATACCCAATTTTTTGGATTTACTGGAGTCAAGTGTGACAGAACCAGAAACAGGCCCTTCACGGTCCCCGAACACCAACGGACTCGATATTGAGGAAAACAATTTTCTCTTCAACACAGCAGCAGACATCGAAAATTTTCTCGATCAGCCCATCACCGAAGAAGAGTCCTGACTCAAGTTCCTCGACGAAATTTTTTGGGAGTCTCTCGAGGAATTATTCAGTAACACTCCGGCTTGATCCGAGCTCTTCACCAGCGCATCCATCGAGGGGGACTGTTAGTGGGTGCGATGACTGCGCTGGCTTCATGCTCCGATATAGCATAGTCGGTTTCACAATCGGATAAAGATGCGCAGAGTGAGAATTTTCTCGATGGCTTCCGGGAGCAGGGCCGTGGACAGTTCTTCACCGAACAGGCCAGTCCAATTCTGGCAACCAGGCCTAAAGGGCTTGGATTGTAAAATAGTGTGTGGCATGCACAGGCTACTGCGCATGGCTCTAGTGGGGCAGGGACTCATAGCTGAGCAGTGCGACTAAGCGCCGCGGTCAGGTGGGCCAAGGCCTGACTGGGCTTCTAGCATGACGCAATGTGTGAGCTCCTGGTGGGGACCGTCTGCACAGACAATCCGTGGCCACGACTCAACATGCTTCTCTGCTCGCCACCTGGACAGGCTGCATGGCGAGCTAGAATGCAAGGATTCCGGTTACGGAGATCTACGGTTCTCACTGATCTGTGAGGAGGGCCANAGGCTACTGCGCATGGCTCTAGTGGGGCAGGGACTCATAGCTGAGCAGTGCGACTAAGCGCCGCGGTCAGGTGGGCCAAGGCCTGACTGGGCTTCTAGCATGACGCGGTGTGTGAGCTCATGGTGGGGACCGTCTGCACAGACAATCCGTGGCCACGACTCAACATGCTTCTCTGCTCGCCACCTGGACAGGCTGCATGGCGAGCTAGGATGCAAGGATTCTGATTACGGAGATCTACGGTTCTCACTGATCTGTGAGGAGGGCCAGGATGTGCGCATTACGGTTACGGTGATCTACGGCTATCACTGATCCGTGAGAAGCTCCAGGATTCAAGAACCATGGTTACGGTGAAACTTCAGTGTGCATCAGAGGAAGCTTCTTCAAGCAAGCAAGGCAGTCAACTTGCCAGGGCCGCAAGTATAAAAGGCGACGGCCCTGGCACATCTCAGTATCTCAGCAGGACTCATCTTTCATGTCATGACCTTACAACACTTAGCATCTGGAAGCGCCTCAAACCAAGGACCTGCTGGAGTCTGCCCTGGAGACCCCTGTAAGCCTGGCAGAGCTCTGCCAGCCTGGGAAGGAGGAAGCCCTGACTACTAGGAGGCCAGCCTACCTGGAAGACGGTGCTGGACCAAGACTCCTTGCGTCAACGGCCTCAACGGCCTAGCAAGGCATTGCCCCTTGCGTGGGCCAGGAGTAGTGGTGGAGCTCATGTGTAGCCTCTGTTAGGCTCTGTTTTTCATGTACCATACTTGTACTTTGGAATCAAGCAAGATTTCTTCCGCTGTCACATTCAGTTTCCAGAAATCATCTGCTGATCTGTTTGCTAGCTTGTTGCACAAGAAAAGATCCTGTACAAGCAAGGAACCTAGTCCTTGCTATGCACCCACTGCAGAATCCCAACAAAAATCACCACCAATGGTGGAGGTGCGGCACCACCCGTAGGAATGGGGGTGGACTCCCTTCCTGTGATGTCGCCACAAAGGGACAGACCAGTGCCCACTCAAGCGTCGTCGCTGACAACAACTTCCTCCGAAAGGTGGAACTCCTTGGAGGCGTGTATGCAAACCGTACCCTTCTGCAGTGGGTTAAGGTACACGGACAACGCGAGGCCCTGGAGGCTATTGCCGATGCTTTGATGACATCAAAGCTCAAGTTTGCGTTTGCCAACATACTAGCCCTAATTGGACAGAGCATCACGGAACTCGACCGTGATCGCAAGCTGGAGCGTCTGGCCGCCTTTGAGGCAACCCGCAAAAGTGATGACCTCGACAAAGCATTGTAGAGCATGGCCCAGGTGAAAAATGCAACAGCAAGCACAGTGCGCCACAGGTGCTGATGTCATTGCCGGTGGCAACGTTGACTTGCCTACCTTGACGGCTTTGGGGCCGGTCATGAACACGTCCTTTCTCAACAGTGTGGAGATCTTCCAGAAGGACGTGAAGCTTATTGACTGGCTGAATCGTACTCAGCATATACTCCGCGTGCATATGGCTTCCCTCAGTCGGTGGGGCAACCTTGCCACGACGCGGCTGGAAGACAAGCTCTTCAAGTATGTGGTGAAGGAGTGGGGTGCGCAGCATCCGCACCTCTAGTGGCAACCCATGCTATGGCAAGCCTTCTATGCAATCATGCGTAAGAAGTGCACCCAACGTGAGGAGGCACAGCGTGCTTTCCACAAGATCAAGGACTTCAAGCAGCTGGGTAGCTCACTTGAGGCCTACTTGCGTGAGTTCACCGCACTCGTGGAGGAAGCCCAGAGCTCCACCAAGGGAGATGGGACTCAAACCTTCAAGTACCAAAGGTACATACTGTTGGAGCAGTGGAGCGAATACCTGAGCCAATTCTTGTTCATATGGGAGTATCGGCCTAGCCACATCAATGTAGCCAGTCCACGAAGTTGAGAGCCTGTGGACATTAAAGCAACCACCAAGGCCGGTGGGTGTTTATGGTCATTACGATAGCAACCGTGTAAACACCAGAGCCCCTTGCACCTTTACGGGAACTACCTCGAGAGATTATCCATGATAACGGTTTTGTCAAAAGAATCCGGATGGCATACGACGTAGATTCTTGGTTTCAAGAATCTTAAGACATAGAAAAGAACGGATTGGTGGAATCCAAAGGAATCTTTTGGCACGGAAAACAAGTTGTTGTACCATACTTGGGAGACCTTTGAGCGAAGATTATCTTCGAGTTCCACAATCTACTGGTCGCACGTCATGTGGGACCTCAAAAGACCGGACAGGCACTCTCGTTCCACTATTGGTGGCCGGGATGGAGTGTCGATGTCCATAAGTATTGCATGTCATGCGACCCATGTCTTCGAAATAAGGCTAGTAACAAGAAGCCAATTGGACTTCTCCAACAGCTTCCCATTCCTGGGACTCCATGGGAGTGCGTGAACATGGACTTCATTACTAGTCTTTCGGACACGACCCGTGGCCACGATGTAATACTAGTGGTTGTGGATCTTTTGACAAAGATGACACACTTCATTCGTACAACGAGTGATGTGAACGCAAAGGAGACCGTTTGTCTCTTCTTTGAGGATGTCGTAAAGTACCACGACTTGACGTTACGCATTTTCTTCGATCGAGATCAAGATTTTACTAGTAAGTTCTGGCAAAAGATGTACGAGTACTTCCAAAGCGAGTCATACATGTCAACAACGTTTCACCCTCAAACTGAAGGACAAACAAAGCGTACAAACTGCACTCTGGAACAAATGCTCCGCATGTACGTGGACGAATTCTAGCACCGGTAGTGTTTGCGATGAATAACTTGGTGAACGTGTCTACACGGTTCACACCGTTTGTGTTCAACAGTTGTCGGCATCTAGTGGTATCCTCTTCATTGGTGAAGAGTGGGAGTAGAGGAGGACAGGTTCCTTACACTCAAGCCTTTGCCGATTGTATAGACTCCTTGTTATAGGAGGAGAAGGGTCACCTTCAAGTTAATCGGCCCCGACAAAGGACATATGCCGACAAAAGCCGCCATGTCTCATTTGACATTGGTGATAAAGTGTTGCTTAGCACTAAAAATCTTTGGCTGAAGTCATCAGGGGCGCGAAAACTTGTAACAAAGTGGACTAGGCCGTTTCCCATTGCCGCACGCATTGGGCCAGTGGCATACTGATTGTTGCTTTCGCCAAGTATGAAGATACATAACGTGTTTCATGTTAGCCAATTGGCTCCATACACGGCAAGGGGAATCGTTCAGCCACCACTGACAGTCCTTGCTACCGATGGCCAATACGAGGTTCTTCGCCTATTCTAGCACCGAGAGCATACTGTTTGGTCACGGGTTATTAGGGAATATCTCGTTCATTGGGTCGGGTGTGGACCTGAACAGAACTCCTGGGAGCCTGAATCTCGGTTACCCACAGGGGTGATCAACTAGTATTGGAGCAAGCTAGCAGCTCGCACGAATCGATGCGTATCAGGGGGCACCACCTCAACGTGGAAAAGTCAACAACATTCCCGTAGGGCGGCATTCATGGAATGCAGCCATAGGAGGTTGGGGAAGCCCAACATGGTTGTCGCGTGGACGCTTCAGCTTTAAGGGGGGAGGTCGCTAGCGGTGTTGACCGACAAGCTACAACTTAGGTCCAAGTACCATGCATGTGTTCATGTTTAGCTTGCCATTGAAATTATTGACTTTATTTCACAATGTTGATGAGTCACTAACCGACAATCATGCTTGTCCATGAACTAGGATCATAACAAGTGGGGAGGAATGTAGCGTGAGGGCCGGTTCGGCCCTCCCTCCTCGTTGAAGTGAAGGGTGGTTGCGCACCAGTCCTAGCGTTAGCAAGGGCTGGCCGACGGCTAGCACTTCTCTGGCGGCCGGCCAGCTGGCTGCCGGTCGGTTGGTCGGCCGCCAGCCGCCAATCGCGGCCTCAGCTGGATCGGCAGCTGAGGGGCCGCGATGACCTCGAGGGCGAGGCCTTGTGGCCTCATGCCCTCGCCCCCGAGCGAGCGAGCAAGGACGAGGGAGGGGGATGAGGGACAAGAGATGAGTGATCATGGCGCAAAATCGTCGGCGTGCCTCGCACGCGACGATTTTGCGCGAGAACGTAAATAAAAGTTCATTTGCGACGAACATCGACATAACAAAAAGGAATAACTCGTGCGAACGCACGAGTTCGAGGTAAAAAATCCCGGTTTGGGTCTTAGAATTAGGGGTAAGGTTGAAAACGGAACTGGACCTCCAGAGACTCCAAATATTCGAGTCTCCCTGCTCTGGGCCTTTGATGAAGATTGCCCCACAGTCCCCAGTGGGGTTAAACCCCTGACGCACACTGAGAACGCCATTCTGCGAACTTCGACGACGACTTCAGAGCAAGAGTTGGAGGTTCCGGCCTGTTACAATCTATGTGCGTATCCCCTAGCCAAACCCACGCTGTTCTCACACCAGCCTTGCATCTTAGTGCTTCAGCTGAGTGGACTATGTTGCCACGCTGGTGTTCGTGGAATTAGGAAGTCACTAGGCATCTCCTCACCTATTGTCCTACATTGCTCCTCATTGTGTTATGCCCCTTTGTAACCTCGTATTTCCTGTTGGTAGCTCAATGCCTACCATCCATGCCCTTGGATGAAATGAGCAGTTACCATTGTCTTGAAGACGAGGGTGTTGAACATTGCTTCTTTTTACGTTGAAGGCTACTTCGACGTATCCTCATTTATTTGCTCATTGCAAAGTATTCCCAGAATCCCCCTCAGAATTTAGTTTTTGATTCTTTTTTAACCCTTTCATTGATATGTTTTCAATGTTTTCTGGTTTCGAGTGTGTTGAAAGCCTTTTCATATCATATACGAAGAAAAATGAGCACACTTATTCATTTTCACTGTACGAAAGCTTTGTTCCATATTTTCAAGGATAATGAAACAAAATTTCTGGGAATTTAATGCTTTTTTCATTGCAAATAATGGCAGAAAACATACGATCTGTTCCTTGTCCTTCAAATCAAGTTGTCTAATTTATTTTGCATCATTGGAATTAAAAAAACATATTATTGATTTTAGATTCATTTAAATTTCATTTTACTATATATTATGTTTTTGAAAAAGCTCAATCATTTGTCCCTTTCCACCTCCGTGCTGGATTTGTATTCCTCAACGCCCGGGCTTGCTGCAGCGTTGTTATTGCCCCCATCCGTCGTTCGGAAAGGACCAGGGGCAATATCTAGAAGCACGTCATTTTCATGTCCAATCTATAATGATATGCCGTGGCAGGGCGGTCGTGTCATTAGCTGCGGTCATACTGACGGTCGCAGGCAGGGTTTCCGCACCTACTCGACGGCAGGCGACCGGTGGGCCCTGCCGCAACTGGCCTGAGGGGTGTGCAGTAGCTGAGGGATGTCGGAGCCCATCTGCACGACGTGGTCCACCACGGCAGGAGTCATCCTCAAGCGTTTGCCCTGTGACGGCATGACACCCCGTCATGGCCCGACTGCGGTCACAATGCCCATGGCATGCCTCGTTTCGTGGCTTATTGGGG
>SZWC01004018.1:56520-79082 GCA_023375785.1 Penium margaritaceum | reverse complement strand
TGCCCCATAGGGCACGACCTGGTCACTCGCGAGTTCCATATCGCCTGTGACGCAGCAGCTGATCTCGTGGCCGTCAGGCCAGACACTGAGGCGTGTGCACTTGCCACGCAGAGTTCCCCCTCTATGGCGCCGGACCCGGGCACATTGAGGGAGGCTTTCTCATCGCAGGATGCTGATGCCTGGCGAGCTGCTTGCGAGGATGAGCTTCGCGCTATCCGAGAGCACGGAGTCTACGAGCTGGTCGACCTTCCCCCTGGGAGGAAGGCGATTCAGGTCAAGTGGGTCTTTCGCAAGAAAGTGAAGCCGGATGGCTCACTGGAACGCTACAAGGCCTGCTTGGTCATCAAGGGGTTCTCTCAGATTGAGGGAGTTGATTACACTGACACCTTTGCCCCTCTCGGTCGCATGACCTCAGCACGAGCTCTGTTCGGTGTAGTAGCTCAGCATGACTGGGAACTACACCAGATGGATGTGAACAACGCGTTCCTCCATGGCTCTTTGGATGAGGAGATCTACGTGGCTCAGCCACCTGGCTTTGAGGACGGTGACAAGGTCTGGCGCTTGCGCAAGTCCTTGTACGGCCTCAAGCAGTCTCCACGGTGTTGGAACTGGGAGATCACTGGCACCTTGACTCGCGCAGGATAGGTACAGAGCGAGTCAGACCCCTCACTCTTCATCCTACCGACACCCGAGCGGTTTACCGCCATCCTGGTCTATGTTGATGACCTTCTGATCGCGTCTCCGTCACTGGAGGCCGTGAAGGAGGCCAAGGCTGTCCTGCAGACCGCCTACAGGATGAAGGACCTCAGTCTTGCATCGGTGTTTCTTGGTATGGAGATTGTGCGACATCGCAGACATCGGACACTGTTGCTGCATCACGCCCGATACGCACGAGTCGTGGGGGAGCGCTTTAGCGATCTCCTTGGTGAAGTGCCCACTGCTTCCACACCACTTACACCTGATGGGCAGGATGCCCTGAAGGTGGATGACCCTACACAGCTGGGGGAGACAGTGGACGTGACTTTGTACCTCCGTCTCATCGGATCTCTGATGTACCTGGCCACTACCACGCGTCCCGACATCGCGTTCGCCGTCAACCTTCTTACTCAGTTCTCGCAGGCTCCACGTGCGAGAGCTCTTCACGCGGCTGTGCGAGTGGTACGGTACGTGGTCTCCACGCCGTATCTCGGACTCTGCTTTCGTTGGCAGTGTTCGGTGGTTCTCGACGGCTACACTGACAGCGACTGGGCTTGGAGTCCTGACGGACGCAGTCGCACTGGCTACGTGTTTCTGCTTGGTGGTACCGCTTTGTCTTGGCGAAGCGGGAAGCAGGGCTGCATCGCACGTAGCTCGTTGGAGGCAGAGTATGTGGCTTTGGGGGCAGGGGCTGCTGAGGCAGTCTGGCTGCAGCGCTTGTTTCTTGAGCTTGGGCAGTCAGTACCCGCCATTGTGCTGCGTTGCGACAACTAGAGTGCTCTCGCCATCGCGGAGAACTCTGGTGTTTTTCATGCTCGCACAAAGCACATTGCGGTTGAGCATCACTTCGTTCGTGATCTGGTGGAGCGACGCGTGATCTCCATCATGTGGGTTGGCACTGACTTGCAGCGAGCTGATTTCTTGACGAAGGCACTTGCCCGCGGAAAGTTCTTGGTGGCCATTCGTTCTGTTGGGCTTCGCCCCGTGCGTGACAGTGGTTGAGTGTGGGATGTACGTTGCCGTCTCATCTGTCTGTGTCACTCACTATGTGGTTGTACCAGTGCTGCACGCGTATGGACATGCGTACCATCGGGTCATGGGGGAGTGTTGTGCTTTGTTCCGTTCCTGTACAGTTTACTGTGACCACTCGGCCGTGTCCATACTCGTGCAGATCCCTGAGGCTGGCGGCCCTGGTGACACCGGCGTGACGACAGGCGGCGGACTACCCGTCTGGAGCTGACCGACCACTGTTCCAGAGCCCCAGATGTCACCGGGACTCCTTGCTGTGACTTCTACGTCTTGCAGGCGCCTTTCGGCGGACTGGGCATGAGGCCCATTTGCATGTTTTTGCATTATATACTCACTGTCAGTCGATGGATGCATGCATGTGACCAGTCGTTGCGTGCGTCTTTTGATTCTGCACGTCTAGGTTTAGACGGCGTAGGATTCTGACATGTGTGCGCAGAGTTACGGCCAAAACAATGTTTTTGGGCCGGTTTTAGGACAGCTCTTGGACTGCCGCGTGCGACACCCGCCGTGCGCCGCGGCAGGTATTTATGCCCTGGACCTGTCAGTTGTCATTTCTCTCTGCATATGCTATATTGAAGCATTCTGACACTCTGACTTGTGTCTCCTAGCCAAACCCTTGCCGTTGTGTGTACGACCTGTGACTGTCGTCACCGTCTGACTAGGCACTGACGTCCGGTCAGCGGCCGTGTTGCTAGGAAGCTTCTACGCACTTTCTCAAGTTCCAGCCTCACCTTCCACACCTTCATGTGTTTAGAGGAGATTTCTTGGTTGCCAGCATCCTGAGTCGTTTACTTGGTGACCATTTTGTTTTTTGTTAGCTGAACTCTGTAGAACTCTTGGGCTCAAGTCAAATCCACCTCGTTTTCGGACACTTTTTACTTTAGTTTGGATACACCACACAACAGAGATTCAAAACAATAATGTCCCCTTTCTTTGGTTCAACACTTTCCACACGTATTTCGCACTGAAGCAAACCTTGGAGTGTTAGATTAGGAGTTAGAATTAAGGACGGAGTTGTTATATGTCCATCGTTGCGGTCGATAGATTAGCAGTGTCCATAGTTGAAAACGACTTGCAAGCGGTGTCCAGAGTCGAAAACGGAAAAGACGCGCTGTCCATAGTCTTAAGAATGATGACAGTGGTGCCCATGTTTTTCATCGTGCGAGCGAAAATGGGCACGGCTGATATGTTTTTCATGCATATATCACATTCGACAACGATTTTGACTTCAAGCTTCGCCGGTCATCGCGAGCTCGCAGGAGGAGTCTCGCGGCGAATCCTCCCTGCGAGCTCGCGATGACCCTGCCCAATCCCCTGAACCTACGACAAACGAGGGGGTTTGTCGTAGGTTTGGGGGGGTTTGTAGGATGCGGTGCACGATGGGCATGGGTCCCGCAGTAGCGGGGCCCGGCAGATGCCCATCGTGCGCGAAGAAAAATAATATCCAAACCCCCGAGTGTCAGTTGGGGGTTTGTCTGTTTTGGGGGGGGGGGGTTGCGATATACAGGGCACGTGTGATAACAGAAAGGGAATCTGCCGGGCCACGCTACCGCGGGGCCCGAAAGATGCCCGGACAAGTAAGAAAAAAAAACCATAACCCCCCAGTTTTACTAGTGGGTTTGTATGTTATTGGGGGGGGGGTTGCGAGATGCGGCGCACGTGTGATAAACGAAAGGGAATCTACCGGGCCCCGCTACTGCGGGGCCCGGCAGATGCCCGGGCAAGTAAAAAATAAAACCCTAACCCCCCTAGTGTAACTAGGCGGTTTGTCGGTTATTCGTGAGGGTTTACGAGATGCGACGAACCCTGTCGCGAGTTTTGGAGTTCGCACTTGCGATTTCCGAAAATCGAGGCAGGGTGACGTCTGACATCGGCGATGCCAGTGTCAGCGTCGTCCACTTTGCTCTCGAAGTCGGCGAAGTTCGACTTCGAGGGCGTGGGTACAATTGTCTTTTTTTTTTTCCTTTTTCGCTCGAACGACAAAAGACATGGGCACCGCTGTCTTGTCGTTTTCGACTTTGGGCACCGCATGCTTGTCGGTTTCGACTCTGGACACCGCGTGCAGATCGAAATCGACTATGGACACCGCGGATCTATCGACAGAAACCATGGACAGCGGATTATTGGACGAAGTTGTTATATGCCCATGGTTGCCGCCGATAGATCCGCGGTGTCCATAGTCGATTTCGACCCGCACGCGGTGCCCAAAGTCGATTTCGACCCGCACGCGGTGCCCATAGTCGGAAACGACTCGCACGCGGTGCCCATGTTTTTCGTCGTGCGAGGGAAAATGGGCACGGCTGATATATTTTTCATGTATATATCACTTTCGACATGTTTTTTGACATTGACCTTCGCCGGTCGTCGCGAGCTCGCAGGAGGAGTTTCGTGCTGAAACCTCCCTACGAGCTCGCGATGACCCTGCCCAACCCCCCAAACCTACGAAAAACTCGGGGGTTTGTCGTAGGTTTGGGGTGGTTTCCAGGATGCGGCGCACGCTGGGCTTCTGCCGGGCCCCGCTACCGCGGGGCCCGGCAGATGCCCAGCGTGCGCCGCATCCTGCCCAACCCCCCAAACCTACGACAAACTCGGGGGTTTGTCGTAGGTTTGGGGTAGTTTGTAGGATGCGGCGCACGCTGGGCACCTGCCGGGCCCCGCGGTAGCGGGGCCCGGAAGATGCCCAGCGTGCGCCGCATCCTGCCCAACCCCCCAAACCTATGACAAACTAGGGGGTTTGTCGTATATTTGGGGGGGTTTGCAGGATGCGGCGCACGCTGGGCACCTGCCGGGCAAGTAAAAAAATATAACCCAAACCCCCTAGTGTAACTAGGGGGTTTGCGAGTAAATTTGGGGGGGTTTGTTAGTTGCGGTTTATTCTAGGGGGGGTTGCGTGTTGCGGCGCACCCTTTTGGGGTGCGCACCTCAAAAGTCGCGACAGTCACCCTGTCGCGACTTTTGGAGTTCGCACTTGCGACCTCCAGAAGTCGCGGCACTCGTTTTTCGCCCACTTCGCCCTCGAAGTCGGCGAAGTTCGACTTCGAGGGCGTGGGTACAGTTGTTATTTTTTTCGTTTTTCGCTCGCTCCACGAAAAACATGGGCACCGCGTGCGGGTCGTTTTCGACTATGGGCACCGCGTGCGGGTCGAAATCGACTTTGGGCACCGCGTGCCGGTCGAAATCGACTATGGGCAGCGCGTCTAAATCGACCGAAACGACGGGCACCGGAGCATTTGTGCCCCGGATTATTTTGGTCCTAGAATTAATTAGGGCACGCAGGCTCATGCAAAAGCTAGAAATCCAAGCGGCACGTTGGGGCAGCATACGTTGTTGATGCAGCGTGCGGGCTTCCACACTCGTTGCTTAAGTCTGCTGCCCCCTCAGTCTGCTGCTCTAGAGCCTAAGTCTGGAAGCTCTGGGTTTGTTACTCAAAAGTGCGCGCGCCAGTGTTAGCGCCAGAAAGCAGCTGAAAACTGGAAAAGACTGATTAGGAATGAACAATGAGACACAATGGGAGACCCCTCCAAGAACTAGCCCCCCCCCCCCCAGCTCCGTAGAGCTTGTTACTCAGTTCACCAGCCAATCAGAAATTACCTATTTTCAGGCTGGCAGGTTTTCTCGGTGAGGCCTGCCAGACGGCCGACAGCCTAAAACCCGGGCGTCGTCCGTTTTGCCTGAAAACTGGACCATACCATAATACCAACGTTGCAAACGCAGCCGTGTGGTCAGAATCAGCTAGAAAAATAGTAGCGAGGAGTTATGGCGGCCTGAACCCAAGCAGTGCCTACGATGGTTTATGATGCCAAACAGGGCCATGCAACATGCAGCAAGGACCCTAGGCAGCGCATGACGATGCAGACGCGATAGGACGCGCTGGACGCATGCAGACAGCAACTACGGTGGCCGTGACCGCCGGCAGCGCGACCGCCGAGGAGGCCTGCCGATGGAGCTGAACACGTCGCCGAAGAGAGGAGGCTCCAACGAACTGCGAGAAGACCTCAGCGTGCGTCGGCTCCACCGGACGACAGTCCATCAGCGTCAAGTCTCGCCGTCAGTCATCTGCACGCCGATGTACACAAGCCGGGAGGACACAACAAAGCACAATGAGAGCAAAAACCAATACTCCCCCATGACTGACAGGCGTAATGCACATGGACGGGCAGAGACACGGTCATCATCCAGACTCTCCCAGGGCACGCAGAGACGCAGGCAGAGACCAAGAGAGCAAATCACGGACGCATGCCGACTGAACTCACAGCCTTCTTGAAGGAGTCCCGCTTGAGTGCCTTGGTCAGGATGTCAGCCAGCTGCCGTGCCGTCTCAACCCACACGATGCTGATGCATCCGTCGTGCAACAACGAACGCACATAGTGATACTCAACATTGATGTGCTTTGTCCGAGTGTGATGCACACCGTCATTGTCGGCAATGGCCATGGGACTCTCATTGTCACAATGCAAGGTGATGGATGCAACAGGCTGACGCAACTCAGACAACAGACGACGCAACCACACACTCTCACACGCGCCTGAGCCAAGTGCCACATACTCAGCCTCAGCAGTGCTGCGTGCAATGCACCCTTGCTTACCACTGCGCCAGGACACAGCTGTGCCGCCGATCAGGAAGATCCTGCCTGTGCGACTCTTGCCGTCTGGACTGCCGGCCTAGTCACTGTCGGTGTAGCCCACTGCGACGACTGACGGCTAGTGGCAAAACATGAGACCTCGCTGAGGGGTCGAGACGACATAGCGCAACACTCGGATCGCGACATCGTAGTGGAGGTGACGCGGTTCCTGAGAGAACTGGGCCAGGAGGTTGACGGCGAACGCGATGTCTGGACGCATTGTCGTCGCCAGGAACATCAGTGACCCGATGATCCGCAGATACGTGGTCACATCAACTGGCTCCCCCACAACAGCTGGGTCAGGACTCTTCAGCTTCACCTGGCCATCGGGTGACATAGGTGAAGATGCGCTGGACACGAGNGCGGCCTCGTAGTGGAGGTGACGCGGTTCCTGAGAGAACTGGGCCAGGAGGTTGACGGCGAACGCGATGTCTGGACGCGTTGTCCTCGCCAGGAACATCTGTGACCCGATGACCCGCAGATACGTGGTCACATCAACTGGCTCCCCCACAACAGCTGGGTCAGGACTCTTCAGCTTCACCTGGCCATTGGGTGACATAGGTGAAGATGCGCTGGACACGAGGGGCAGGTCCTCGGCAAAGCGAGCGGACAAGGTCTGCACTTAGGCAGCCTGGTGGACGTGTAGGATGCCCTGGGAGCGATCGTGCTCGAGCTCCATGCCAAGGAAGACTCGGGCAGACCCGAGATCCTTCATCTGGTAGGCGGTGTGCAGCAAGTCCTTGACACGCTGGATGGTGGCCGTGTCTGGCGACGTGATGAGGAGATCGTCAACGTATACCAGAACTGCGGTAAAGGTCAGACTTCGCGGACTCAGAAACAGTGCGGGGTCAGCGGTGCTATGCTAGAGGCCGCCACGGAGAAGTGTGTTGCTGATCTCCTGGTTCCAGCACCGAGGCGACTGCTTCAGGCCATAGAGGGCCTTCTGCAGCCGCCAGACTCTCCCAGTACCGTCGTCGTAGCCTGAGGGCTGCACCATGTAGAGCTCCTCACCCTCAAGTAAGCCATGGAGGAACGCGTTGCTCATGTCCATTTGATGCAGCTCCCACCCATGCTGGGCAACCAGGCTGAAGAGCGCCCGGCTAGTGGAGAACCGACCGACTGGGGCGAAGATATGGTCGTAGTCGACCCCAGGGACCTGAGCAAACCCCTTGGCTGTGAGGCGGGCCTTGTACTTGTCCAAGGACCCGTCAGGCTTCCACTTGCGCCGGAAGACCCACTTGGCGCCAATGGCCTTCCGACCTGGAGGGAGGTCCACGAGGTCATACACGTGGTGCTGCCGGATAGCAGCGAGCTCCTCGGCGCAGGCAGCATCCGAATGTGCGTCCTCAGGAGAAGCTCGAGCCTCGCGTAGGGTGGCTGGGTCCTCCGGGCGTGCTGTAGACCGGACTGAGAGGGCGTGTGCATTACGGGCTCCAGGTGGAATGCAAGCGAGTGTAGCCATGACAGCATGCCGATGCTCGTGATGAAGCATGGCGTAGCCCAGTGCAGAGCCTCGGTGAAGGTCGGAGATGATGGCCGAGGTGGTGAGGCCAAGAGCCTTAGTGCCAGGGTCCCCACTCACGACCGTGGGAGTGGAGGAGACATGTGGAGCCAAAGGGGGTCGAGGCGCCACAGGACGCGGTGCGACGGTCTGCGCGCTCACTGTCGGCCGAGGTCGGAGGCTGCCGCCTGGGCCACGTGTGTAGCGCGATCGGGCGGGAGATGGCACTAAGTTCGACAGGCCAATGGAGGCGGACGGTGCTACTGGCCCGGAGGAGTCAGCGGACGTGACTGGGGCTGCTGGCACGGAGGGGCTAGCGGACGCGACTGGGGCTGCTGGCCCGGAGGGGCCAGCGAACACGACTGGGGCTACTGGTCCGGAGGGGCCAGCGGACGCGACCGAGACTGCTGGTCCGGAGGGGCTAGCGGACTCGGCGGGGACTGCTGGTCCAGAGGGGCCAGCGGGCGCGACCGGGACTGCTGGTCCGGAGGGGCCAGCAGACGCGGCAGGGACCGCTGGTCCGGAGGGGCCAGCAGACATGACCGGGGCTGCTGGTCCGGAGGGGCCACCGGGCGCGACCGGGACTGCTGGTCCGAAGGGGCCAGTAGACGCGGCGGGGACTGCTGGCCCCGAGGGGCCAGCGGACGCGACTGGGGCTGCTGGCTCAGAGGGACGGAGTGCTACGTTACCCGGAAGTGATAGGACGGAGGACGGACTCACCACTCCCCCACGCGACGGAAAGGACACGGACGAGCTGGAGTGAATGAGGTCGCGAGGAAAGAGCTCCTTGAAGAAGAGGGCATCGCGCGACTCGACAAGGCAGTGCCGGGACGGGTCTCAGAAGCGCCAGGCCTTGGACTGACGAGACACACTGAGGAAGGTGCAGGGGCGTCCGCGGGGGGTGAGCTTGCCACCCTGTTGTGGGGCGAGGACCACACAATGGCTACGCAGCCCCAGACGCAAGCCGGGCAGAGATCAGCGCGCCGACCGTACCAGTGCTGGTAGGGCGTGGACTGGCGGGGAAGGGGACCGTGGGGAATCCGGTTCCAGACCCAGGTCATGTAGGCCATGGCTTCAAAATAGAAGCCATCGGAAAAAGCGGACTCGACCCGCATGGTGCGGACGGCGTCGGCCATGGTACGGTTCCACCGCTCGGAGACGCCGTTCTGGACGGGTGTGTAGGGCGCAGACGTCTCATGGTGGATCCCGCGGGAGGCGAGAAAGGTCGTGGCCTCACCCATGTACTCCCCGCCGCGATCAGAGCGAAAGCGACGAAGAGGGCGGCCACACTCGCGCTGCACGAGGAAAAGCCAGTCTTGAATGGCGCGGGCGACATCGCTCTTCTGCCGGAGGCAGAAGACCCAGCGGTAGCGAGAATAGTCGTTTGTAAGGGTGAGGACGTAGCGGCCATGCTCACCGACGGACGCGGTGGGGAGAGGGCCCATGACGTTCGAGTGAACAAGGTCGCTAGGGGCAGACGCACTAGAGGAAGACAAGGGGTACGTGGACCGGTGCATCTTCCCCTGAGCGCAGTCAATGCACTCAGTGGGGCATGGGAGAGGGAAAGTCTCCGGGTCAAGGCCCTTGGCCGGCTGGGTGCGGAGCATGCTCTCTACGGCGGCGGAGTGAACGTGGCAAAGGCGGCGATGCAAGAGGCGGGTGTGCTGAGGAGAAAGCATACCGGTGATAAACACATGGCCTGTGGCGGCTGACGGGGAAGAGATGGGAGAGGAAGAAGAGAGGCGAGGAACATGCCACAGGTTGCCATGGGCGGTGGCGTGCAGTACGACAAGACCAGACGGACGCAACGACACAGTGCCAACACCACGCGAGTGTACAACGTCCATGCTCATGCGGTCAAGGGCAGTCATAGACAGGAGGCTGAGCTCGAGTACAGGGACGAAGAGGACATCGGTCAGAAAGACGTCACCGGCAGGATCACGGAAACGAACGACGTCAACACCACGGACCGACAACACTTGTCCGGAGCCTGTCCGGACACCGGAGATATCGCCTACAGGACCGAGCATACTGAAGGCCTCGTGAGAGGCTGTCATGTGATGTGTGGCCCCAGAGTCGATGATCCAGGTCTTAGCAAGGTCCTGGACAGGGGTCGCCAGATCGCTAACGGTCACATGGCAGCAAGCAAGGGATGCGGACGCGGTGGAAGGGTGCGCGAAACGAGACTGCCAATCGTCAAGCCACGCAATTTCGTCAAGGAAGGGGGTGGAGGATACTACGGGAGACAACGAGACTGACGAAGAAACGGGGAAGGACCGTAACCCAGTCTCAGTCATGTAGGGCTGGGCAGGAGGGCAGGAGGTGACGCAACTCGCACTTCCCTGGGGAGGAGGGCGAGGCAGGCCAAGCTGGAGCGCGATGTACTGCTCCAGTTGACGTTCACGGGAGGACGGCCCGGGAGTGTAGGCGGAATGCGGGGTGACGGCGCCGGAGCCCGAGTAGGAGGAGGACGGAGCCAGCAAAGGAAGCGGAAGCGCCGATGGCGAGTAGTACTGCTGCGGCGTGGGTGTCTGTGGGACCGGCGGAGCTGTCGGAGTGGGAGAGCTGCTGGACGAGGTCGGAGTGTCAGGGCCAGCAGTAGCGACGACGGCAGAGGCAAGACGGCGCTCCCACTGGCGACGCAGGGTGGCGATGACACACGCCTCATCCGTCGGGAAAGGGCATGTGTACCACCCGTGCCGGGCTAGCCACAGTTGTGGCAGACCGAGCCACCACCGCCGGACCCGGTCGACGTCTGTTGTTGTTGCTACTGCAACAGACCCTTGCCTTTCTTGTTCCGGCACTTCTTCTTCTTTCCCGAAGACGAGGAGGTAGCTGCGGCGGGGGAGGCGATGGCTACGGAGGCAACGGCAGGGGAGGCGACGGCAGGAGATACAAGAGCCTCCATGCGATGGAGCTGGGACTCCTGGCGAGCTTCCTCAATGTGGAGGAAAAGCTCGTACGCCTAGGGCATGAGGGTGCCCTAGGCCGCCATGGTGGAAAGGACGTCCTGGGGGTAATGGACGAAGACGTCTGCATACGCGCTGGTGGCGCCGCACTTGATGGTGAGAAGCGCGGACAGAGGAGGCGGAGCAGATGTGCCGAGACGACGAAGGATGTCCTCTGCCCGCTGCTAGTAGGCAGTGACTGTCTTGGTCTCTTTCATGTGCAGGGAGTTGAACTCACGGCGCAGACGACTAAGCTCAGCTTCACTGGACAGGCGATGGGGCTTGGTGAGGACGTGCCAGGCGGCTGTAGGGTCTGCAATGTCGCCAGCGATGAAGTCGCCGTGGAAAGGCTCTAGGGCCAGGCGGGAAGCCGGGGGGGCGATTGGGACAAGGGCCCGAACAGCGCGACCAGCGTCATACAGCTGGTCCGCCTGGGTGGGTTCGTAAGGGAGGGTATAGTATGCCCACAGCCCCTCCCCTTGCGCCCAGATCCGGAAGCTGAGATCCCGGCTCCGGAACTGCTCGCCGGCCTGAAGCGGCGGCGGCGGCGGCGTCTCAAAGTCCTTCTGCCTGCGACCGGCACCTAGAGTGGGGCCAAGGACGGAGGTCAGTGTCTGCCGCTGGCACTGAGTCTGCTCCTGTGCCAGGTAGTATGTGGTAGCAGACACGGCTAGATTGGCGTACCCTGGAGGGACGAACGACGGTGGCACACTGGTGGAAGACTAGGAGGCAACTGGCTGGAGCGCTGCAAGCTGTTGCGTCAAGGCGGCGAGCTGCTGCTAAAGAGCAACGAGGGGGTCAGGATTGCCGCCAACGATACCAGTAGGCTGTTGCTGCTGCTGCCGCTGTGGCAGCGACAGCTGCTACAATAGTTGCTGCAGCAGCTGTTGGTGCTCCTGGTGCTGTTGCTGCTACTGCTGCTACTGTTGTTGCTACTGCTACTGTTGCTGTTTTTGCTGCTGTTGCTGCTGCCGCTGCTACTGCTGCTGCTGGTGCTGCTGCTGCCGCTATTGCTACTGTGGCGACTGCTACTGCTGCGGCGACTGCTGCTGCTGTAGCGGCTGTTGCCGTTGCTACTGCTGCCGCTGCTGCTACTGCTGCTGCTACGGCTGCTGATGCTGTGGTTGCTACTACTGTCGCTGCTTCTGTTGCTGCTGCTATGGCGGCGGTTGCTGCTGCTGTGGCTGGTGCTATTGCTGCTGCTGCAGGCGCTACAAGGAAGGGGAGGTAGGGGTCCCTCCAACAGAGGAGGACCCCTCCTGACTAGGGCTATCAGCCATGGGCGTGTGTCCCTTCGTTTTTTTCCTTTGTTTGTTTTCTTTATGCCGCTGATGTTAGCAGTGACGTCAGCCGCGGATAGCTGCCGTCAGCAAAGACTGCTGAGTGTCTGTGCTGCTGTTGTCCGCCTTGTGGTTTCCTGTTTGTTTTTTTTGTTGTTGATGATGTTAGCTGTGACGTCAGCAGTGACGTCAACAGAGAGGTGCTGACGTCAGCAGCTGTTGTTGTTGCAGACATTGTAGTTGCTGCTGCAGTTGCTGCCGCTGCTACTCGTGCTGCTGTTGCAGCTGCTACAGTTGCTAACGCGGCTGCTAATGCTGCTGCTGCTGCTGTTGGTGCTGCTGTCGCTGCTGCTGCTGCTGTTGCTGTTGCACGTTGTTGCACGCTGCTGCTGCTACTGCTGCTACTACTGCTGCATGCTGTTGCACGCTGCTACACGCTGCTGTAGCTGCTGCGTGCTGTAGCTACAGCTCGCTGTTGCTGCGGGCTGCTGCTGCATGCTACGGGGTTGGGGGATTTTTTTTTCCTCTTCCCTTTTTTTTTCGGTTTTCTCTGTCCCAACGGGCAGCTGCTCGCTGGCAGTAGTGAGCTGCTATTCGCTGCGGGCTACGAGCAGCAGCAGCCGCTGCGAGCAGTTGCTACTGCTACTGTGGCTCGCTGCTACGGCTGCTGCTGCTGCTACACGCTGTTGCTTCTGCTGCTGCTTGCTGCTGCTGCTTGCTTGCTGCTGGTGTTGCAGGGAGCTGTTACTGCTGTTGATGCAAGCTGCTGCTGCTGCTAGCTGCTGCTGTGTGCTGCTGCAAGCTGCTGCTGCTGGCGGCTGCCGTCAATCACACCTGGAGGATGTCACCGCATGCGTCGTTGCCAGCAAGCGCCTGACGTGGCCGGCCGCTCACCTCCTCGCGTCCAACGTGGGGGTCAGTGTTGCTGGGAAAAATCCGGCAGCATTTCCCCTGGTCCAGTGGCCGTGGGAAAAATTCTGACGCTGCCACCAGGCGGGTCAATGCTGCTGAAAAAAATCCGGCAGCATTTCCCCTGCACTGGCGCGTATGGAGATCCGCCGGCGTTGTCTGGCACCTTTATGCTAGTCTTCTGCTGCTGCTGCTATGCTCTGGCTCTGATACCAAGCTAGAAATCTAAGCGGCAGGTTGGGGCAGCATGCGTTGTTGATGCAGCGTGCGGGGTTCCACGCTCGTTGCTTAAGTCTGCTGCCCCCTCAGTCTGCTGCTCTAGAGCCTGTCTGGAAGCTCTGGGTTTGTTACTCAAAAGTGCGCGCGCCAGTGTTAGCGCCAGAAAGCAGCTGAAAACTGGAAAAGACTGATTAGGAATGAACAATGAGACACAATGGGAGACCCCTCCAAGAACTAGCCTCCCCCCCAGCTCTGTAGAGCTTGTTACTCAGTTCACCAGCCAATCAGAAATTACCTATTTTCAGGCTGGCAGGTTTTCTCGGTNCGTGCGGGCTTCCACGCTCGTTGCTTAAGTCTGCTGCCCCCTCAGTCTGCTGCTCTAGAGCCTGTCTCGAAGCTCTGGGTTTGTTACTCAGAAGTGCGCGCGCCAGTGTTAGCGCCAGAAAGCAGCTGAAAACTGGAAAAGACTGATTAGGAATGAACAATGAGACACAATGGGAGACCCCTCCAAGAACTAGCCTCCCCCCAGCTCTGTAGAGCTTGTTACTCAGTTCACCAGCCAATCAGAAATTTCCTATTTTCAGGCTGGCAGGTTTTCTCGGTGATGCCTGCCTGATGGCCGACAGCCCAAAACCCGGGCGTCGTCCGTTTTGCCTGAAAATTGGACCATACTATAATACCAACGCTGCAAACGCAGCCGTGCGGTCAGAATCAACTAGAAAAATAGTAGCGAGGAGTTATGGCGGCCTGAATCCAAGCAGTGCCTACGATGGTTTATGATGCCGAACAGGGCCATGCAACATGCAGCAAGGACCCTAGGCAGCGCATGACGATGCAGACGCGATAGGACGCGCTGGACGCATGCAGACAGCAACTGCGGTGGCCGTGACCGCCGGCAGCGCGACCGCCAAGGAGGCCTGCCGATGGAGCTGAACACGTCGCCGGAGAGAGGAGGCTCCAGCGCACTGCGAGAAAATCTCAGCGTGCGTCGGCTCCACCGGACGACACTTCATCAGCGTCGAGTCTCGCCGTCAGTCATCTGCACGCCGATGTACACAAGTCGGGAGGACACAACAAAGCACAATGAGAGAAAAAACCAACACGGACATGAGTTGTGAGTGTGAGTGTGAGTGCATTGCAAAACGACAATAATTTGGCTAAGTCTAGAACGCATAGTATGAAAGAACAAAGAGAGTTTACAAATGAGCCCCCTAGCGCGGTTATGTAGGGGCGCCGGCAGCTAGCCGCACCGAGCCCTGTCACCCGTGCTGAGTCCGAACGCGTCAGCAGGGAAAGCACACTACAGAGACAACGTGAATATCGGTGGTCTCCTCAAGGCACCAAAATAGTTCTCTGAGTGCCCAGGTCTCCACCACCGACAAAAGACGTGCAGCGCTAGAAACACTCAAAATCAGCGTCCAAATATCACAAACGGCTTTCCGAACATCGCAAGCACTACTATAGACATCGGGTCTCCTCGTCGCACCGGTACAGTCCACCGGGTGCTCGGGTCTCAACCTCTTGTGATTTGTGACGTTCCTGTTGACCTGTACAGTTTAATGTGACCACTCGACCGTGTCCATACTCGTGCAAATCTCTGATGCGGACCCTGGTGGTACCGGTGCGTCATCTGGTGGCGGACTACCAGCTTGGAGCTGACCGACGACCGTTCGAGAGCTCTAGACGCTACCCGGGACCTCCTGGAGTTTTTCTGCAGCACGCAGGAGTTTATCAGTGGACTAGCTGTGGGCCCGATTTGCATGATTTTGCATTGTGTTTCCACTGTTTGATGCCTGATGCATGCATGTGACCAGTCGTAGCGTCCAACTTTTGATCTTCCATGTCTAGGTCCAGACGGCGTAGCGTACTGACATGTTTGAACAGAGCTACGGCCAAAACAATGGTTGTGGACCGGTTTTAGGACAGATCTTGCACTGTCGCGTGCGACACCCCCCCGTGCGCCGCGAGAGGTTTTTATGCCATGGACCTGTCATTTTTCATGTCTCTTTGCAATTGCTATTGAAGCATGCTGACACTTTGCCTCGTGTCTCCAAGCCAGACCCTTGCCGTTGTGTGCATGACTTGTGACTGTCGTCGCCGTCTGACCATGCACTGACGCCTAGTTGGCGGCTGTGTCGCTAGGAAGCTTCCATGCATCTTCTCTTGGTATCAGAGCAGTGAGACAACTCTCACCAAGCTGGGAAGCAGAGACGCAACAGAGCAGCAACAGTGAGAGTCACCGCTGCAAGAGATCCACAGGGACCTATCGACGACCACAACCAATCGTCGTCGACGTCGCTCACCATCACCACATGAGACTGCAACAGCAGCAGCCTCTAGCAACTGCAGGCAACAGCTCCAATAGGTTGCAGTTGCCAACAGCTGCCGACATTGGCACATGCAACAGCTGCAACATTGAGCAGCATCAGCAACAATGTAGTAGAGTAGCAGCACAGCAGCACCGCAACAGTAGCGACGGAGGCAGCACAGCATCAGCGCATGACGGCAGCAGCATAACAGCAGTGAAGCAGTAGCGGCAGCAGGAGCGGTGGCAACATCAGAGCAGTAGTGTAGTAGCAGTGGCAGTAGCAGCGGCTGTAGCAGCAGCGCCAGCAGCGTGCTACGGTGGCAGCAGCGTGTAATAGCCGCACCGCGCAGTAACAGCAGCAGTAGCAGTGCGCAGCTGCTGCCAGGGATGCGCACGCAGCCGCCAGGTGGCCGCTCTGCATGCAGCCGCACGGTTGTTGCCGTAGCTGATGACGCATCAGCAGCAGCAGCTGAGCGGAAGCTGACGCGCAGCTTCCGCGCAGCATCAGCACGGCTGCTACGGAGTGGCCGCCTGCTCGCGCAACAACCACGAAGGGTGACAACAAAAAAATGGTGAGGGGAGCTGACATCATCATTTTTCCTTGCTGATGTCATGAGGTCATGCTGACGTCAACAACTTCCTGCTGACGTCAACACTTGCCTTGGTGAAATTCTTGGTCGGAGAGTCAAAAGTTGCCAGCGTTTCAAATCCTCGAGAAACATTCACACTTTTGCAATTTGACCACGTTGATGTCTTGGCCCATAATGAGCGGGGACATAGCTCCGTCTTGCGATAAGGAAAAAAGGGTATTGGATCCCTCTTCTTCCTCCTCAGGGGTCATGAGCCCACGTTCGTAGGCTATTGAGGATCTACGGAGCCAGTAGGACGAGATGCATTGCCTGTAGTGGGAGCAGACTGATGCCATCTGTATGATGTTGTCCACAACTTACAGTGACCACTCGGCTTATGCCCATGCTCGAGCAGATCCCTGACGAGACAGCCACCTCAGACCAGTTGGGGAGCTGACGTGGCCTTGGGAGTGCCGGAGAATCCACGACTATCCACCAGTGACACTCGTGAGGAGCTGGGGCTCAGGCTCGACCGTTCCAGGCTTTTCGGTAGTGAGGCCGATTGGCCGATTGCAGGTTTTCCATTTATCAAACGCTTGTTGTGATGTGAGTTATTTCCGTCCATTTGTACAGCTTATTGTGACCACTCGGCCGTGTCCATACTCGTGCAGATCCCTCATGCGGGCCCAGCTGGCGCCGGAGCACTGACGGTTGGTGGATCCATCCACCAGCAGCTGCCAGACGGCGGCCACGACGTCCCACGGTGCTTGCTGGGGTGCTTTGCAGTTTTTCTGCAGACGCTAGAGTTTTCTCGGTGGACTGGCTCTCGAGCCCAATTTACATGTTTTGCATTGTCCTTCCATTGATCGATGCCGGACTTGTGCGTATGACCAGTCGTAGCGTCCGGCTTGAGATTCTGCATCTCTAAGTTCAGATGGTGTTGCGTTTGGATGCATGTGTGTAGAGTCGCGGCCAAAACAGTGGTTTTGAGTCGGTTTTAGGACAAACTGACACTGCCGCGTGCGTCACCCGCCGTATGCCGCGGCAGGTATTTATGCTGTGTGCTTGTCAGTTGTCAACCCTCTATGCATTACTAAGCTATTGGAGTTTATGAGACTTTGCGCGTCTCCCTAGCCTGATCCTTGCTGTTTCTTGCACCTGCTTGCTTGCTAGTGCGCTAGCTGACTGGACAGTGTTGCCACATCAACAGCAGCAAGGTTAGGAAGCTTCCTAGAAATTTCTCATGGTATCAGAGCAACGAGACCCCTCTCGCTGAGCTGCGCCGTACAGACGCAGCAGAGGCAGCAGCAATGAGAGTCACTGCCGCCGCCACATCCTGGGACCCGTCGCAGCCGGCGTTAGCAGCAGCGACATCACCACGCAATCGCCACCACCGTAGCAAGTGGAGCTGCGGTAGTGACAAGATCCAGCAGCCACGCCGGCCAACAGGAGCAGCATCGAGTGGCAGCAACAGCCGTGTCTGGCTGCCAGCCTGTACAAAAAAAAAGGGAGTAGCAGCTCGCAACAGTAGCTTGCTACGGCGGCTGCGAGCAGTGGCAGTGCGCAGCAGCGGCAGCAGCTTGCAGCTGCGACGGCATCAGCAGCCGCAAGCAGCACCAGCAGCACAGCAGCAGCAGCGCAGCAGCAGCATTGCAGCTGCTACAGCGACAGCAACAACAGTGGCAAGAGCTGCATTGCAGTAGCGGCAGCGGCTACAACAGCGCAGCAGCAGATCCGCCGCAGCAGCAGATAAGCCGGAGCAGTAGCCGTGAGCTTGCGCAGCACTGCTACTGCACAGCAGTGCTGCGCAGCTGCGCAGAAATTGTGCAGCACTGTGCAGGCCTGCGTGGCACTGCGTAGGCCTACGCAGCTCGTGCGCAGCCGCGAGCAGGAGGTGACGAGGTCACCCGCACCGATCACGCGGGGTTCGCGTGACCACCAAAAAAGAAAAAAAATCACTGGCGTAATACACGCTAGCAAAAAAAACGCTAGCTTTTTTTTTCCGCTAGCATAAAAAACGCCAACGTCATCATAGACTTGCTGACGTTAGCAGTTTTGGGGTCAAAACGTCAATTTTTGTAGACGTTTCAACTCCTCAAGAAACGCTTTCAGTTTCTTGTTTGGAGTGTTTTTGACGTTCGGCCCCATACCGAGCATTGCGATGGCGTCGGTCCGTGACAAGGACAAAGGACTCGTTGACCCCTCTTCCTCCTCTTCGGGTGTTATGAGTCCGCGGTTGCAGTCCCGCATGATCGACGAGCTTCGTCGGTTGTAGGACGAGATGCGCCGGCAGCAGCAAAGGCAGTCCAACGCGTTGCAGGAGATCACGGAGTTACTACGGGGTCATTTTATAGCTTCACAGCAACCACCTGGAGGATCTACTGGAGCTGCACCATCTGCTCAGCAGTCTACACCCTACACAGTGCCGCGGCCTCAGCATCACTCATCAGAGGTGGACACCTGGGATGACGAGGAGATTGAGGATGACTCACGCGAGCACGAGATTCGTGTGCTTGAGGAGCGCATCCATGAGTTACGTTTGGGATCACAACCTCCCATTCCGCCACCTTCTCGCCGTCAGGATCAGCCACGTTGTTCACCAGCGTTCACCTTTGGTGGTGTTTCTCTCACTGGTAGGATCCCCATACCCTGTCCACCGCCTCCCGAGCCTGAGGTCGCCCTCCCCATGGAGCGGCGACCACAGGACTTTGAGACACTTCCACCCCGTTTCGATAGTGACGAGGGCTTCTATTGCTGGGAGACGTTGTTTCAGGTGTGGGCCGATTCTGAGGGTGTCTGGCCCTACTACCACCGCCAATACCAGACCCGCGACGCTCACCAGGTCCAGACAGCAGCGAGAGCGATGCGGGGTCTCCTCTACGCCATGCCGTGGGAGACTGTGGTCGACTTCCGACCCTTTCTTGGTGAGACCGGCACCGGGACTGGAGCAGATCCGCGCCAGGGTTGGGAGCTGGCCCTGACACTTCTCGCTATGGAGACCCATGCCACGAGGGCGGCCCGACTACGTGAGTTTCACTCCCTCCGTCAGGGTCCCACGGAGCTTGCAGCTGACTACTGGAGGCGCGCGATGCGCCTTTACACGCGCCTTGGGACCGGTGGCGAGACGCAGTTGTGGGCACTCGACGCCATCATGATGGGGGCGCATTTGGACCACGTGAAGCTCTTTANCCCTTTCTTGGTGAGACCGGAACCGGGACTGGAGCAGATCCGCGCCAGGGTTGGGAGCTGGCCCTGACACTTCTCGCTACGGAGACCCATGCCACGAGGGCGGCCCGACTACGTGAGTTTCACTCCCTCCGTCAGGGTCCCACGGAGCTTGCAGCTGACTACTGGAGGCGCGCGATGCGCCTTTACACGCGCCTTGGGACCGGTGGCGGGACGCAGTTGTGGGCACTTGACACCATCGTGATGGGGACACATTTGGACCACGTGAAGCTCTTTATGGGCTTCGATCGTGTGGCTCTCTCTGAGTTGTCAGAGTCACTACAGCTACTTCCTTGGGCCCATTGCTACTTCATCCAGGCCACATCGGCTCATGAGGCTGCCATCGCCCATCAGTAGAGTCCACTTGTTGCAGCAGTGACAGCGGCCCCTCCTACGCCTCTGTCCCTGCTCACCAGTCCCACCTCCACCGCTTCCTCCTCCTCCTCCTCTATCCCGAGCGACCACACTGAGGAAGTTACAGTAGCCACACAGGGGAAGAAGGGGAAGAAGCGACGTGGGAAGGGACAACAGCAGTAGCAGCAGCAGCAGCCGACGGGTAGTGGCAGTGGACGTTCTGTCCATTGCTACAACTGTGGAGGCGCTCACCGTTACATGGTGTGTGAGCAGCCCCTTCATTGGACTCGGATCATGCGCAGCCTTCAGGCGGCACACACGCAGCGGATTTCTTCGAGTGACACATGGACTGGGCGCGTCGCGACCATGAGTGCAGCAGACGCATCCGTTTCATCAGGCGGCAGCGGTGATGTGGACCCTCGGGATCGCTCGATCGCGGAGCTTCGTCAGCTACTGGCGCTTCGTACTCAGGGAGGTGCGAGTATGTTGTCACAACCGAGTGGTCCCGACACTGCTTGTCTTACTGCGTCTGTTGCTCGTGATGATGGAGGAGGATGCTTGTGGTGGAGCTATGTTGGCTTGCGATGAGGATGGACCTGACATTACCGACTGGCTTGATGAGTCATAGATCCGTGTTGTTCGTCGTTGTCCCGAGTCCTCTGCTGAGCGTCCTGCAGAGGCAGAGTATTCAGTGGCACGTTGCTGAGTGCCGACGACTGGTCGTGAGCCGGGTGGCACCTGGATTATTAACCCTGGGGCCACCCATCACATGACCTCTCGTCGTAGTGACTTCGTTGTGCTCGGTCCCGTTGTGTCCGTTCGGTCTGTTCGCACAGGGTCTGGTCAGTCGTTGCCTGTGCAGGGAGTTGGAGTTGTGTGGTTTGATGGTCCGTCTAGCCCCTTGTACATTTCTGATGTGCTCTTTGTCCCTGCTCTTGAGCTCAGCTTGCTCTCTGTTCGTGCATGCACCAGGATGGATCTCACTGTTGAGCACTGTGCTGACTCTGCCATAGTGACTGCTCTTGACACACGTGCCATCGTGCTTTGTGCCTCTGTTGTTGATGATCTATATCATGTGTCTCATTGTACTCCCTCTGTTTCTTCTCTACGCGAGGGCTTGTCACTGCTGTTCTCTCCCCTGAGCACCAGTGCTTGTTACATCGTCGCCTTTGCCATGTAAGCTCGGACACTGTGTCCAAGCTCATTCGCACTCAGCCAGCCCTCGGTCTTGACGCAGCTTCTTTTGAGAAGCCGTCCAAGACCGACTGTCTGTTTTGCGCCCAGGGTAAGATGCATCGCTGTTCTTACCCTGACTCCTCCTCCCGGGCACTGCGCCCACTGGAGTTGGTCCACTCGGACCTTCTCGGTCCTCTCCCAGTTGAGTCTCTCTTTGATCGGGGTCGATATGTTCTCACCCTGACTGATGACATAACCCGGATGCGGTGGGTCTACAGCCTCCGCCACAAGAGCGATGCCGCATTGGTGGTCCGCCTGTGGCTTGTGATGGCTGAGCGTCAGTCTTGTCATACCCTGCACACATTCCGCTCAGATTGTGGTGGCGAGTTTTTAGGTGAGATGGATGCCTACTTTGCCGAGCACGGTATCTTTCACCAGCTTTCCGCTCCTGCTACACCACAGCAGAACGGTGTGTCTGAGCGCTGGAACCACACCATGGAGGATGCGGTTTGTGCTATGCGGTTTGAGTGCGGTCTACCAGAGTCCTTTGCCTTTGAGGGCTTCTCCTACATGACGTGGGTCTGGAACAGCTTGCCGCATGGTCCACTTCCAGACCATGTCACACCGTACGAGTTGTGGTTCGGCCATCATGCTCATCTCTGTCTCGCTCGCGTTTGGAGGTCCCTCGCCTGTGTCTGGTACACCAAGGACCAGCAGGGGTCTAAGGTCTCACCTCGGGGACGCATGTGCACCTTCCACGGCATCTCCCCGCGGCGGAAGGCCTGGCGTTTTTGGGACCCTGCTTACCATCGCATTGTCGAGTCTCGAGATGCTCTCTTCTTTGAGGCTCTCACCTACCGCGACTTGTCCAGCATTATGTCGCTAGCCATTGACCACGTTCCTACTTGTGTGGCCTCCCGGTGGATGGGGGAGTCAAGTCCTGTGGATGGGTCCGGCCGGGCTCCTCACCCGTGGTCCGGTCTCCGGCTGCTGACGATTCGGTCATCGTGGCTGTGGATCCAGTAGCCTCATCAGTACCCTCTGGCACACCTGATCCCGTGCCTATGTCAGACCCCTCTGGTGTACCCGATTTTGTGCCTCTGCCAGTCCCCTGTGCCACACCTGATCCCGTACAAGCGTCAGTCCCCTCTGGAACACCTGATCTTGTGCCGGTGTTAGACCCCTCTGGCACACCCGATCTCGTATTAGTGTCGGTCCCCTCTGGCACACCCGATCTGGTACCACTGTCGGTACCTTTTGGCACACCTGATCCCATACCAGTGTCAGTCCCCTCCGTCACACCCACTCCCGTGCATGCACCCATGTCCCCTACGGCTCTGGCTCAGCAGTCTTCCCCACAGCCTAAGGTGAGCGCTGCATCGGGCTACTCCCGCGAGCCCGGTGGTCGCCTTCGACCATCGGCCTCTAGGGCTCAGCGGACTGCTGACTCTACGCCCAGACACCCGACTCATAGGTTTCAGAGTGGCCAGCCTGGCACGAAGGCCCTTGGCTTGAGTGTCCAGGCAGACTACATTGAGGTGCACCCAGCATGTCCTGTCGGCCACGAGTTGGTCTCTTGAGAGTTCTTGGTCGCTTGCGATGCCGCAGCCGACCTTGTCGTGGTCAGACCGAGTCCGGAGGCGTGTGTCTTAGCCACCCGGAGCACTCCCTCGACGATGCCTGATGCAGGCATGTTGAAGGAGGCACTCTCAGCTCACGATGCAGAC
>SZWC01004018.1:43887-56465 GCA_023375785.1 Penium margaritaceum | reverse complement strand
AGACTACACTGAGGTGCACCCAGCATGTCCTGTCGGCCACGAGTTGGTCTCTTGAGAGTTCTTGGTCGCTTGCGATGCCGCAGCCGACCTTGTCGTGGTCAGACCGAGTCCGGAGGCGTGTGTCTTAGCCACCCGGAGCACTCCCTCGACGATGCCTGATCCAGGCACGTTGAAGGAGGCACTCTCAGCTCACGATGTAGACCTGTGGCATGCTGCTTGTGAGGATGAGCTGAGAGCCATCCGTGAGCACGGTGTCAATGAGCTTGTCGACGTCCCGCCTGGACGGAAGGCTGTACAGGCCAAGTGGGTCTTTCGCAAGAAGGTGAAGCATGATGGCACACTGGATCGCGACAAGGCTTGCTTGACGGCCAAGGGATTCTTGCAGGTTGAGGGAGTAGATTTCACTGACACCTTTGCACTCGTTGGCCGCATGACCACCGCTCGCGCTCTGTTTGGGGTTGTTGCTCACCACAACTGGGAGCTACACCAGATGGACGTGAACAACGCGTTCCTCCATGGCACCTTAGAGGAGGAGATCTACATGGTCCAGCCACCTGGATTTGAGGTCGGTGACAAGGTCTAGCGCTTGTGAAAGGCCTTGTACGGCCTGAAACAGTCACCCAGGTGCTGGAACTTGGAGATCATTGGTACACTGACACGTGCCGATTACGTACAGAGTGATGCTGACCCGTCCCTCTTTCTCAGACGGACAGCTGAGAGCTTCACCGCCATCCTGGTCTACGTGGACGACCTCCTAATTGTGTCTCCTTCTATGGAGGCCGTGAAGGAGGCCAAGGCAGTTCTGTAGACTGCCTACAGGATGAAGGACCTTGGTCCTGCAGCTGTGTTTCTCGGGATGGAGATCATCTAGTCGTGATTTTGGTGGCACTTGGATCATCTATTCTGGTGCCACTCATCACATGACTTGTTGTCATGATGATTTCGTTGTTCTAGGCCCTGTTGCGTCTGTTCGTTCTGTCCGCACAGGCTCTGGTCAGTCCTTGCCAGTCCAAGGTGTTGGGGTTGTATGTTTTGATGGTCCGGCTGGCCCCCTATATATTTTCGAGGTGCTACTTATGCCTAACCTTGAGCTCAGTTTGCTTTCTGTACGTGCTTGCACACTAATGGGACTCTCTACAGAGCACACTGCAGAGTCCGCGACTGTGACTGCTATTGACACTTGTAGCGCTGTTCTTTGTGCCTGTGTTGTGGATGACCGGAATCGTGTCTCTCGAACTTCTACTCCTTGCCCCCCCTCCCCTTCCCCTTGTATTTTTATCACTGGTGTTCTGTCTCCTGAGCACAAGCAATTGCTTCATCACCGCCTGTGTCATTTTGACTCTGACACCGTGTCAAAGCTCATTCGGACACAGCCCGCCCTCGGTCTTGACGCGGCTTCTTTCGAGAAGCCGCCCAAGAACGTCTGTCTCAGCTGCACTCAGGGTAAGATGCATTGTTGCACCTACCCTAACTCTCGTTCATGCGTACATCACCCTCTTGAGTTAGTCTATTCAGACCTTCTTGGTCCCCTTTCTATCCAGTCTCTGTCCGTTCGGGGTCGATACGTTATGACCCTGACTAATGACTTCACCTGGATGCGGTGGGTCTACAGCTTGCGCCAGAAGAGTGATGCCGCTCTCGTGGTTCGCCTATGGCTGGTGATGGCTGAGCGTCAGTCCCACCACATACTGCACACCTTCTTCTTGGATCGCGACGGTGAGTTTCTTGGAGAGATGGACAGCTTCTTCGCCGAGCACGGGATTTTTCACTACGTCTCCGCTCCTGCTACTCCTCAGCAGAATGGTGTTTCTGAGCGCTGGAACCGCACCATGGAGGATGCGGTTGGCGCTATGTGGTCTGATTGTGGTCTTCTAGAGTCCTTCGCTTTTGAAGGCTTTGTCTACATGACAAGGGTCTGGAACCGCCTTCTGCACGGTCCTCTTCCAGACCACGTCACACCGTATGAGCTCTGGTTTTGTCACCGTGCTGATGTGCGCCTCGCTCGTGTCTGGGGATCCTTGGCTTCTGTATGGTACACCGAGGACCAGCAGGGGTCCAAGGTCTCACCGCAGGGTTGCTTGTGTGCCTTCGTCGGCATCTCCCCGTGGCCTGGCATTTTTGGGACCCTGCTCGTCGTCGCATCGTCGAGTCACACGACGTGCTCTTCTTTGAGTCCCTCACCTACCGTGATCTGCCATCGCTTGCGTCGCTGTCTGTCACACACATTCCTACGTGTGAGGTTTCTTGACAGGTGGGGGAGTCCGCGCCTGCGAGTACCTCTTGCCAGGCTGATGCGCCCGTTCGAGCTCCCTCCACTTCTCCGGCTCTTGATGACCCAACGATCATCAGTGTTGGTCCATAGATCTCTCTAGCAATGCTGGCTTCTACCCCTGTCCCCTTGTACCCCACACGTACCCATGATCCTGTACCTGTGCGTACTCTTGTGACCGTACCTGTGCCCGCCAGCAGTCCTGCCTCTGTGCGTGGACCTGCCTCACCTGCTCCTACTATCACACCGAGTCCCATGTCTCCCACACGCATCTCATTGCACGACATCACCGGCTCCCTTGCCTCAGCCCTTCCCAGGTGTGATTGTGCCTGTTCTTGAGCCTGAGGTGTGCCCCTCGAGCCCGGGTTACTCCCGTGAGCCTAGCAGTAGCCTTCGACCATTCGACTCCGGAGCACAGCGAGTGTCTGGTCTTGAGCCCAGGCGCTCTGTTTGTAGCATCACGAGTGGAAATCCTGGCACAAAGGCCCTAGGCGTGAGTGTCTGCATTGAGCACATAGAGGTATATCCAGCGTGTCTCGTAGGGCACCACCTCGTCACTCGTGGGTTTCATATCGCTTGTGATGCAGCAGTTGATCTTGTGGTCGTCAGACCTAGCACTGAGGCGTGCGCTCTTTCCACGCAGAGCTCTCCCTCTATGGCGCCTGACCCAGGCACAAGGAGGGAAGCTCTATTATCACAGGATTCTGACGCTTGGCATGCTGCCTCTCAAGATGAGCTTCGCGCCATCCGAGAGCACGGAGTTTACGAGTTAGTTGACCTTCCACCTGGGAGGAAGGCTATTTAGGTCAAGTGGGTCTTTTGCAAGAAAGTGAAGCCGGATGGCTCACTAGAATGCCAAAAGGCTCGCTTGGTCATCAAGGGGTACTCTTAGATTGAGGGCATTGATTACACTGACACCTTTGCCCATGTGAGCCGCATCACCTCAGCTCAAGCTCTGTGCGGTGTAGTGGGTTAGCATGACTGGGAACTGCACTAGATGGATGTGAACAAAGTGTTCCTCCATGGCACTCTAGATGAGGAGATTTACGTGGCTTAGCCACCAGACTTTGAGGATGGTGACAAATTTTGGCACTTACGCAAGTCCTTGTACGGCCTCAAGGAGTCTCCTCGGTGTTGGAACCAGGAGATCACTGGCACCCTGACTCATGCGGGATATGTACATAGCGAGGCACATCCCCCTCTTTTCATCCGACGGACGCCTGAGCGATACACCGTCATCATGGTCTATGTCGACGACCTTATGATCGCATCTCCTTCACTGGAGGCCGTGAAGGAGGCCAATGTTGTCCTCTAGATTACCTACAGGATGAAGGATCTTCATCATGCAGTGGTGTTTCTTGGTAAGGAGATCGTGCGAGATCGCAGACATCTTACTCTACTACTGCATCAGGCCCGGTACGCACGTGTTGTGAGGGAGCGCTTTAGCGACCTCCTTGGCGTAGTGTCCACGGCTTACACACCTCTCACGCCTGATGGGTAAGATGCCTTGAAGGTGGACAATCCCACAGAGCTGGGGGAGACAGTGGATGTGACCCTGTACCTCTGTCTCATTGGATCTCTGATGTACCAGGACACTACCACACGTCCCGACATCGCATTTGCTGTCAATCTCCTTGCCCAATTTTTGCAGGCTCCACGCGCTAGAGCCCTTCATGCGGTTGTGCGAGTGATGCGGTACGTGGTCTCCACATCGTACCTCGGACTCTGCTTTTGCCGGCAGTGTTTGGTGGTCCTTGACGGCTACACCGTCAGCGACTGGTCTTGGAGCCTAAATGGACGCGGTCGCACCAGTTACGTGTTCATGCTCGGTGAGACCGCTGTGTCCTGGCGCAACGGGAAGCAGGGCTACATTCCACGTAGCTCATTGGAGGCAGAGTACGTTGCTTTGGGTGTAGGGGCTGCTGAGGCGGTATGGCTGTATCGCCTGTTCCTTGAGTTGAGCCAGTTAGTACTCGCCATTGTGCTTCGTTGTGACAACGAGAGTTCTCTTGCCATTGCAGAGAAATTTTGGCATCTTTCATGCTCGAACGAAGCACATTGCAGTTGAGCATCACTTTGTGCGTGATCTGGTGGAGCGACACGTGATCTCCGCCATTTGGGTTGGCACTGACATGCAGCGTGCTGACTTCTTGACGAAGGCACTAGCTTGCGGAAAGTTCATGGTGGACATTCGTTCTGTTGGACTTCGCCCCTTGCCTGAGAGTGGTTGAGTGTGGAGTGTTTTTGTTTCCGTGTCACATTTTTCGTTGCACTTGTTGTTGTAATCGTCTCACTGCTGCACGTGTATGGACATGCGTACCATCGGATCATGGGGGAGTGTTGTGATTTGTGACGTTCCTGTCGACTTGTACAGTTTACTGTGACCACTCGGCCATGTCCATACTTGTGTAGATCCATGATGAGGACCCTGGTAGTACCGGTGAGTCATCTGGTTGCGGACTACCAGCTTAGAGCTGACGGACGACCGTTCCAGAGCTTTGGATGCTACCCGGGACCTGCTATGAATGAGCCAGACCAACAAGAGAGTGCTAGCGGTAGGTCAAGAGGCCACAATATGAGCTATAGCGACGGAAGGATTGCAAGAGCGCAAGGTGTTGTGATTTGCGTGTACAACGTCTCACTGATCCGTGCGGTGACCTCTCGGCTGGTGACATGCTTGTGCACATGACTGACTCGGCGGGCGTTGAGGACGGCGGGCGCTGAGCGATAGAGGGGACGTTGCACTACCGCAATGATTTATGATTTTGTCTACTATTTTTAATTTCCATTGCGTAACTGAGTTTCACACTTGACTTCTTTTATTTTACCGTTGTAAAAGACGAACAAAAATGGCTTGATTTTGACTTCGACCACTCAATTAACAAGTTTCATGGTCTGGAGGTGGGTTCAAATCTGCAATTCGGGACTCCACCTGACCAGTCAACCCACTGACGCACGACGGCAGCCTGGCAGCCGTCGACCCTCCATCTGCGCCCCTTGCATCTACCTTATTGTCACCCATATTCGTGCAAATCATTATTTTTAGTTCGCCCATGTGTCACATGAAAAATTCCTTCACACCAAAATTACATGACGAGACACACGAAGCATGCTTTTCTTTCCCAGAAAAGGAACTTTTTCCACCAAATTCTTCGTTCAAAAAATCAAAAATAACCAAATATAGGAGAATATAGATGGCACTAAAAAGCAAATGAAAAAAGGGACTAATATGGATGATAGTACGGTACTTCAGCACTCTACGACTCCCTCCATTGGCATGATACGTGCTAACATGTGTGGCACAAGCCACGTATGTTGGCACGTATCACATGTCGAAATCACATAACACTCGCAAATCGACATGAAATGTTGTAAATTCCCCGATAACAACATGTATGAGATGCCCTCTTCTCGAAAACTGGGTGACACATGTTACCCATTTGTTTTTGCGTTATCAAATTAGCACAAAATACTACCGGCTCGTAGTCAAATTCATTCATTCATCATTGAAAGAAGAAAAAAATTACTAGCAAAATCTAAGATCAATACTGTGTTTTGAAAGACGTGGCTTCCATCTCCTCGTGTGGAGTCTCACACTTGGTAGAAGTGCGCACCCAGCTCCATAAGTAGCAACAACCGTCACTCATGTCAGTGATAGTCATGGACAGCTGTTCAAAATAACATAGATTCTGCAAAGGTTCAAGCAACCATAACTCATCTGTGTGTTTTTTCTAGCTGATTCTGACTGCATGAATGTGTTTGCATCGTGCATATTTTGGTGTGGTCTAGGTTTTATGGAAAAACGGACGACGCTCAGGTTTCGGGCTGTCGGTCCTCTAGCATTGCTCACAGAGAGAACCCCATGTGCATTTTCCTGATTGGTTGGTGGAATAAGTAACAAGCATCACAGAGGTGAGGGTCTAGGTTAATGTGGGAGGTGTCTCACTCCACGACTCATCGTTGCTATCAACTCACTCAATACTCACTTCTCTTTACAATTCTGGCCCTAACTTTCAATTGCAAGTATTCTCTCTCACAGCTGAGCAGCAAACGTTGCTCAGGGTTGAAGTCCAGGCGCAATAGGCCACACACATCAGTCCAATTGTGTGAGGCGATAGAAAAAAATTCTTTTTCAGACTAGCGCAGCATCATTTCTAGCTTAGTATCATAGCCATAGCATAGCAGATGTAGTAGAATGAGCAACAACAATGGCGCACAAGTGCGAGTCAACGTTGGAGGACCCCCATACGCGCCTATGCAGGGGAAACTCTGTTGGATGTAATCTTGGCAGAGTTATCCTTGCCTGGTGGCGGCTTCAAAATGCTCCCGGCGTGGGGGAAATGCTGTGGATTCTTTTTTGCGCCATTGACCCCACAACGGTGGCAGCGTAGCGGTAACCTGGCCAACGTAAAGTGATGCTGACGGCAGAGCCGACGTACTTGGCGACGGCACTGCCACGAAGCAAAAAAATCTCCCAGCTGCTTCGCCATACTTCCTACTCACTCAACTCCATTCTTCCTCATCTTAATCTTTTTGCTGGGTGCAGCCACGTCAGTAGCTGAGTCAGCTAGGCTACACTGGCAAATAAGAGAAGTGTAATGGAAGGGAAAAAAAGATTTCCGGACTCGCGCCCCCTAGGCTCCCTTCCTACCTGCCACACGATAGGAGCAATTGCACCAGCAGTTGTAGCAGTGACGCAGTAGCAACACCAAAGCAGCAACAGCAGCATGAGCACAAAGTGCAACAGTAGCTACAATAGTGTGGTAGCGGCAACAGTAGCAATAGCAGCAGTAGTAGGAGGAGCGCAGCTATAGCAAGAGTTGCACGCAACAGCTGGAGGAACACATAGCAGCTGTAGTACACAGTAGTTATAGTAGCGCACAACTAAAACTCTAGCAGAGTAGCAGCAGTAGCATGTAGCTATAGTGGAAGTAGAAGTATCGTGCAGTAACCTTAGCTGCAACGATCATGACATAAAAGCAAGCCGTGGATACTGTGCAGAAACTATGCAAGTTTTAGTACAACTATGCCAGCTTCCGGCCAGCAACCACCACCAAATGTTTTGGATACGTCGTTAAATTTTCCTAAAGGCGGTACCTATGTAATGGTAAGGTAGTTTTGAAATAAACAAATGGATGAAAGACTTGCAAAGGTCAATTTTCCTCCTCTTCTTAAATCCTCCATGAAAGTGGTTTCGGAATCTTCGGGCACTATTCACCATCTCCAAGTAGCCTACAGTAGCACCAACGATACAATACACAACAGTGGCAGTGTCCATACCAACCACTATGGCTGGGCCAGGTACCAATGGTGTAACGCAGTCCACCTCTGCTAGCGTGACACCACCAGCTGACCCTGTCGCTACTCTGCATGGACAGGTGGATGACGTGCGCACACTTTTAGCCACCTTGCTATCTGTTCAGATAGCCTCACACATTCAACCACCTCTCCTTAACCATCATGGTCCCATGGTCTCTGCCGCAGTCCAGAAAATAGCTTAGCAGCAGCAGGAGCAGCAACAATAGTCAATCTCCAATGTCTTAGGGCCTCTAGGCACTCTTGCCACCACCCTGCGCAGGGAAACGGATTTTGAGGGACCGTTACCTCGACTTGTCGTGGAACAGTTCATGTCATGGGAGTTACTGTTTCTTGTGTGAGCTTAGGGTGAGGATCTTTGGCCCTACTATACCGTAAAGTATGGCTCATCCACACATGAGCAGCTGTTCGATGCAAGCCATGTTGCTGCGGCCCTCGTCTTTGCCAAACTATAGAGTGATCCCATGGACCTTGAACCCTTCATCAGCGATCCCACCGCTAGCATTGACCTTGACCCTTGGGGGGCATGGAGTATCTTCAAACGTCCCTACGATGCTTTTGGCCAGGCCGTCATTAAGCGCCTTCTGAGGAGCTTCAGCAAGTTCGAGATAAGTGACTCCAAATCAGTCACTGCATATTGGAACCGCGGAGAGGATCTTCTATGTCGGCTTGGCAAGACAGGTCCGTATCTGCTTCCCGCCCTCCTCACCATCAGGAACGACACTTTCCTCGACTACGCAAAAATCCTCGTTGATTTAGACCTCGAGATTCCATAGGTCATGGCGTCCCAGCTCACTTAAATTTCATAGCTCAACTCCTGGTTCCTGGGAGGAATGATATGGGAGGAAGTGACTCAGGACACCCGCCTACTTCAAGGAGACACATGAGCATTGGAAAAATTCAGCTTTGCCTGATGTTACCATAGCCACAAGGGGTGTAGGCTGCGGCAAGAGGGGGGGCGTGGAAAGAAGGGGAAGGGGAAGATTAAGAAGCCATCTGAAAGCAATGCATCCCATGGTAGCTCTCTCACCTACCACAACTGTTGCCAACCAGGTCGTGGTTGGTACACCTGCCCACTGCCCATGTCATCACCGCCATGCGCCGCAAGCATGAGCAACATCTTGATACAGCTACAGTCCCTATTACCTCTCCTGTAGATGCTTCTTTAGCGGACAACACCCCTAGTAGTTGCGTCTGGGTCTCCAGCTTCTCCTATATCTCCCGTCCGGTCAGTTGCTACCTGGACTCCATATCTGGTGTGGTCACCTCCACCGTCGTAGTTCATGTACCTCTCGGTGCCACCCTCTTGCATGGCCACGCCGCAATACCTCCCGAATCTAGGGCCCTTTACTCATGAGTGCCAGCTAGAGCAGTTTGTCGCGCACTGACTTGGCATCTCCCCTCTTCTGTCCTAGTAAAGTATGAGTTGTATGTCCGCTAGCCAAGAGGTTACAGGTGGCTGTCTGAATATGACTATACTCTGTGGTGATCCACCTGATGTTGCCTAATTTTTTCCTTGGCTTGAAAATTGACAGACACGCTTCGCATTTTAGTCTCCTGCGTAGCGCCCGTTGTTGGAGTCCTGTCAGGTCATCCAATGCAAAGCTACCATGCCCATCCGTGGCCCTGACAACAATTGGATCATGGACTATGACGCTATGCATCACATGGCATTCTGTTGTCATGTGTTCAGTATGCTTGGCATGGTTGGCAATGTCCGCAGTGTTCGGACTGGGTCCATCAAAGTGCTTCCTATTTGTGGTATTGGAATTGTCCATGTTTGTGGTCCGTCTCTCAATGTCAATGTCACCAATGTGCTCTACGTGCATGGCCTTGAGCTCAACCTTTTGTTTTTCACTGCTCTTGACCACATGAGCATGGAGTCTTTACACCTTTTTGGCATCAGTACAGTCACTCTTTGTCCTTCTGGTCATGTGATTCTGCATGCATAATCTCGTGATAGCTTCTGGTACGTCACTAGTCTGTCCTTGCCTGCCTCCACCCCTATTCTTGGATGGGACACACGTCTTTGTCATGAGCACATTGTCTCTGCAGCATACTCACCTTCTATACCTGTCACCTGTCCCACGTATACAGCTCTGCCGTTCAAAGCATGCTCCGCAGACAACCCATACTTGGCCTCAACCGAGCAATACTTGAGTTGCTTTGCAAACCCGAGTGCGTCTACTGCGCTCACTACAAGATGAATAGGTCCTCTTACCTTGTCTCCTTATCTTTCAAGTTTGTGGTAGAGCGTGTTTGTTACGTTCTCACCCTCACTGATGAGTACTCTCGTTTTGGTGGGTGCTCTGCCTCCAACAGAAGAGTGACACAGAGCGCGAGTGTGGTTGTCTCCTTTTCTGCTTCCATTTTCACCGGGATGGTTAGTTAATGGAGAGGTGGATGCTTTCCTCGGGAGTTGGGACGTGAGTCATGAGACCTGTGTACCCTACACTCCGGAATAGAACGTTGTCTCTGAGCAATGGAACCGCACCATGGTTGTCGCATGACGCATTATGTGCATTGAGTAAGGTCTATCTGAGGGTTTCTTGTTTGAGGCCATGTTGTGCATGACATGGGTCTCGAACAGAGATCCCCACAGTCCCTTGCCCCATCCTGTCATTCCCTACCAGCATTGGTGTGGGCAGTGCACTGATCTTCTTCCTACACACGTTTGAGGTTGAGTCACCAGCGTTTGGCTCCTTAACGACCAGCGGGTCAACAAACTGGCTCCTTGTGGTCTTCTTTGCACTATTCAAGGGGTGTCTTGTCAGTTAGAGGTGTGGCGGTTCTCCCATCCTACACGGCACCACATCAGTGAATCGTGTGACACACTGTTCTTTGAGGAAATTTTCCCATGTAATCTCCCTTGTGTATGTGATGGGACCCTTCCAGGCCTGTCACCACCATCGTGTGGGGGAGATTGTACACATGTGCGTGACGTTGCTCCCTTTGGCACAGAATCAATCTAGCCATGTGGCCCCCGAAGGATAAGCGGGTAAAAGAATGTAATCCCCCATGTGTCGATAACTATGCCAGACCAACAAGAGAGTGTGAGTGGTAGATCAAGAGGTAACAATGGAGCCACGGCAACGGAAGGCTTGCAAGAGTGCAAGGGCAATGTTGTTGCGTCTGCATCCCCTATCTCCATATGGACGAGCCAAACTTGTGCTCTGCGTCACATACATCATTTGACCATGTCAAGCGCTATTGGCTAGCGTTTTTCACCAGTACAACTTCTTTTTGTTGCTTCCAACTCAACTGCTTCTCGTAATCACCACTACGTCATGGGTCACTCAATCAAAGGCAGGTGTCGTTCTCTGTCATTCTTGTCGATGTAGACTGCTCCGCTGGTCCAGTCTATCTGCGGATTGTGTTGACACATGAAAATCTTGCCCGAGCATGATTGTGTGGTACCCCATTGAGTAAGTGCTCTAGACTGTTATCTTGTGCAGATATCTGATTTGCAATCAAAGTGGCTCATGACGTCAATGGACCTGCAGTTTTCTGTCGACGGTTTCCCTTCAAACATCCTTGATTCAGTTCATAAATTCAACCTCCAAACCATGTTGTTGCATTAAAAACAGAAGGAAGCTCCTTCATCAAGTATTGGTGGTAGTTTTTGGTGACTTTGACAACCCCTCGTCTGAAATCGTAGCAGTATTGCGAGTTGGTCCTCCTAGAACCCCTCATCAAGATTTGTGATCTCACCAACCCTTGTTGGCGATGATGTCAACCGCTCAAATGGGTGATTGTTTGATGCAGACCTTTTGCACCAGACAGGATGTTGCCTTCCACTCTTGTCCTTTGCCTTTCTAAAAACCTCCTTCTTCTCTTTGACTTCCCCTCCTTTTGGCATGTTGTTACAGTTTCAGACAGTCATGCGAGATGTTCCCCCGCTTCCTACAAGTCCAGCACAGCCATTGGTCACATTGATGGACATCGTCAAACTCCATCTAAGGCAAGGCTTCCTTCGCCACGCCATGGAATGAGGCCTCGGGGTCGCCAACCACTAGATTCATGCATTTGTACTTTGTAGTTTGCTTTGTCAATACGATCAGCTACTGGGATCACTCACGGCATTGTGGATGCCAAATATGGCGATTGTTGTCTTGATTTCGTGCTTGAGGCCATTGTTGTATTGTAAATAAAGTATGTTCAGGACAGATTCACTACGGGTGATGATTTTGCAGAGATGACGTGCATACTCTATCACGCTCAACTTCTGACACAAGCGTTGAAGCTTGTACTGTGTGTAAGACTTATTGTTTGTTTTTCCATAGTGTTCGAGTATGGAGCATGTGATTTCCATCTGGTTTTTCATTGGAGTTTGTGATTCTTGTCATGCACAATTGATATGCTTGACAGGTAGAATGTCTCGGGTCAATGATGTAAGAGCAGTTACGTAAGCCGTTGATCCAGCTAAGCTAGTCTCCTGCTACCGTTGTTGTTGAATTTGTGTGACAAGGAGCAAGGGCCAAGACCCTTTCTTGTAGGAATTCTAAATAAACTAGGGCATGCAGGCCCATGCGAAAACGAACATGAGCTCTGTGTCTGAGTGCGATGCAAGACGGCAAGAATTCGGCTAAGTCTGGAATGCTGAGTATAAAGAACAAGGAGAGAGTACAAGTGAGCCCCTTGCGGGCTTAAGTAGGGGCGCCGGCAGCTAGCCGCACCGGGCCCCGTCACCCCCGCTGAGCCCAAACGAGTCAGCGGGGAGAACACACTGCGTACACCACGATAACAATAACGATGGTCTCCTCGAGGCACCGGAACAGCTCTTCGAGTGCCCGGGTCTCGACCACCGAGAAAATAGGAGCAGTGCCAGAAAATCTCAGAATCAACGTCCAGACATCACACACGGCTTTCCGAACATCGGAAGCGCTAGTACAGCCACCGGGTCTCCTCGTCGCACCGGTATAGTCCACCGGGTGCGCGGGTCTCAACCCACCGAGAAAACTCTCCTAGCTCCCGACAAGCCCACAGGGCTACC
>SZWC01004017.1:162061-182984 GCA_023375785.1 Penium margaritaceum | reverse complement strand
CCTAGTGAAAGACAGCTGCCGCCGAATCTTTCCGCCGCTCGAGACAGGCCAAGAGGAGAGTCCAAGCGTTCAAATATTCAAGTTTTTGGCAACGTCCAATATAAACCAGTTTTCGGATAGACTACGCAATTAAGCCTTTCCATCAAAGAGAGCATCAGGTACACAACGAAGAAAGATTAAAATGACGTATTGGGGATAAAATGAAAATTGACTCATTTCCAATCAATAACAATTGTACAATTACAGGTTCCAAATATGTCAAGCGCAGATATATAAGTACAAAACAAGGATGGGACATGCTTAAGGTCTTCGGTAATCGAGTCAAGCACAAGTTGCGACACCGTGTTGTGAGTGACACCTTCTAGAACCCCCGCTGTGAAGTCAAGGGATTTGAGAATCTCAAGGATCCACTTGAAATAATTCTATATTTCTCAATAAATAAATAAAAAACAGTTAACACATCAAAATGAAATGAGAACCGATATTTCTATCATTCCACCACAAAGGTGGTCAAACAGATCAAAACATTCTAGACACAACGCCATGGGCCAAAGAAGTGACGCACACTCGTCTAGCAGAATCACGTAAAAACCCAATAATCTTAATGTGATGAATGTACAGAAAAACTAACATACGTGCGGAATTTAGAAACCAGTGTCCATCAAGAACATAAGACTTTCTCACGTAATGGCCACGATGTCTAGGGATGTCCTGAGACATATGTTGATACTGGCTAAAATTAGTTTCCATCCGTTGATTAACGGAAAAGACTTTGTTTGGAGGGTCCCGAGTCAAATTTCATGTGTCATAGCCCTACAAATTCATGACATACCTAGCTAATCTTTCCGTATCATTGATGTCCAGGGATATCTTTGATCTTGTAATCCATGCCCTTCCCTTCTTCCACAGGAGGTGATGGACACATGTATGTAATGAGGTAGTACTCACTCGGGTTGTGGAAAATTTGAATGTGGCTAATTTGGAGAAGTGAGTGGATAGCCACACAATTGCAAACATTGACATTGACATATCTGTATTTCCTCCATGAAAAAAGGTACATGGCATTTAGGTTTGATATTTTTGCATTGCTTTCCTTGCAAATCATTTTTTTCCGGATATGAGCATACTTTCATCATAAACTCTTATCTTTGTGTATATTTTAAAAATTTTATGGCTTGTTTCTTGATAACTTAAACCTTAGCAATGGTCTCATATGTCTCTTCTCACATTTTGCAAAACACTACTTTTGGATATCACAAACTATAATTTTCTGGGTGCATTTTCACAAACGTACTTCAAAGTCATATTCCACATTACCAAAAAACAATATGAGACTACGGGGATGTGATGTGATCTTGGTGGATAATACTTCGCCTGTTTGGTTACATTCATGCGGTATGAATCACATTCAATGTAGTTTTCCTCATATAGTCTAGCTTCTTGCACAATGAAAAAATCGAAGGATGTGTGGATATTTTGTACAGATCAGGAACAAATATAGCGTAATCTACTGCTCCCAACATTTTTTTGTGAACTACCCATCAACGTGGATTACAACGGAGGGGACCCTTAAATCTTGCACGAGAAAAATAAGGAAAAATCTCACTCCTTCATTGAATGCGACCTTTGGTGTTACCACATTGAAGTGTAAAGGTCTTTAAGAAATGGTCAAATTTTTTTCATGTCCCTCCAAGGTGACAAGTAGACTCAAAGAAAATTCCATGAAGATCTTTAACCATGGCTTCATAGGTATCCGTGGCATTTAGTGCAAGTTCAAGGCTTTTGCTGGTGTTGGCTTGTAGTTTTGAAAACAAATCCCACGTCTCATAGGATCTTATTTTTTTTCTTCATGTAATTCCATGAAGAGGGCTTCACAAGTTTCTAAAGCATCTTTTTTTGCCCAAATTGTCCACCTACATGGAGGTCACAAAACTCTTCTAGATTTTTTTTCAATTCATTTTTAAGTTCTACAGGACCCAAGGAGCTCATCTTCATCATCAATATGGATGATTCAAGCACGGTTTTTTCTTTTCATTCTCATTAAAATCCTTCAAACCCTTTCAAACAATTTTCCAAAGGTGTATGTCTCATCCAAGTAGTTTTTTCTAAGCCGAAAACCCCCGGGGACGTCTTCAAAGTTCTTTAAGGTTGGAAAATGAAAACTCTTTGCCCCTTTCTGACTCACATCATCCATACATCGCTCATGATGTGACCCAATCAAATGATAAACAAATTCAAACCAATTGTCCTTCTTCATGGGAATAGCTATCTATGTGTGTAAAGTTATGTAGCTCCTCAAACAATGTATTATGTTCATGTTATACAAGCATATTCATCTAGTTCATTCCCTATTCTTATGGTGAAATTTCCTTAGAATTAAATGATACTTGCAAAGGCCTTGTTCAATCGCAAAACGTGTCACCCAGGCGAGCATCACAAGAAAAAACATCTTTATCAAACATGAAGTACAATCATTGGATTGGTAAGAAAAATTGTCAATCCCACATTCTTTTCCTCTTATTATGTCAATGTTGCTACCAATCACATAGGGTCATGAATTTCTTCCTATCATCCCTTCATGTCCCATATCTTTAGCAAATCACCTTTACTCTTTGTCAATGCAATTCATCCTCTCAATATCCTTTTGATGCTTACAATGTCTTGTATGATCATTGATTATACAGTTTTTCAATGTTTAGGTGAACATTACATTCATTTTTTGACACTGCACTTTTGTTTTACAATCATAGCAAATGTTACATGGCGTGAAACTGTTCAGACGGGATGTTGCTAGGGTAGACGAGCGAGGCCCAAGTTGAAAATTCTAGGAAAGACACGTGATTCACAATAGCAAGAATGGCGTATACATGGACGAGGTGGCTCACATAAGTGGACAGCCACCTCGCCCATCCTCTTGTAGTCAAATTTGACCATAAGCGATCCTTTTCCTTAACATACATCTAATAGATACCATTTCAAAGACAGGTCTCGTCGTATCAAAACATTAAATGTTTAACAGGACAATGTAAGCAAAGTAAGAATGAGGCGAACAAATGATGACACAGCTTCCACAACTTGGTGGGTCTCGCTCTCACTACATTTAACACAAGAAAGCAAGCAGAGTAAGCAGGAGGGAAACACATGATCTCATATCTTCCACACAATGGTGGGCCTCGCAGTCACTACTTTTAGCACAACAATGCAAGCACAACATGTAGGAGGCGTACGCATGATGACATAGTTCACACAAGATGGTGGGTCGCATTGTCACATCGTTCAACATAGCCATGACCTTTTATTGGAATAGGGTGGATGAAGCAACACTTGGAGTCCATACAGAGGAATGGGATGTGTAAGCTGAACACGAGAACAAACGTGAGAGCGCCACGGAGGCAAAGGCATACAAAACGCGGCTCCCACATAAAAGGAGGGTATCGTTGTCAATGTCAAGATACACACGCAAAGGAGACACAAGAGACAAAGGAGGGAAGTGAAGCGACAGGGTGCTCTGGTAGGTATGGGGTCATGAAACAAGGAGCTTAGTTGTGGATAAGACCAATGTGAAGGCATCGACAATGACAACGTGAAGGGAATCAAAGGAGAGGGTGGAGACGTAAGGTAAGGTGAGGCCATACGTAGCGAGAAGAGCAGGAAACCGTTGTATGAGAGCAATGAAACAATGATGAATGTTGCTCAAGACAAGAGAGGGAATAGAGGAGGTGGACAAAGGCAATGTCTTAGGCGGGGTCGATGGAGAAGGGGGTGGGATGGAGAGACGAGAGAAGAGCTGAAGTGCTCGCTTCAAGCACGAGTAGACAGGGGGAAAGGAGTGAGGGGGAGAGGGGAGTGGGAAAATGATGGACACGACAAGGGAGGAAGTTCAGGGAGGGATTAGCACAGAGCAAAGAGAGATGGAAACAGAGGAAGCGAGTGGAGGGAGAGGCGAAGAGGTGGAGAAAACATTGGCAAGTTGGAGGAGAGGAGCGATGGTGGTGACGGATACAAGTGAGGGGGTAGAAGGCAAGGTGGGGGTGGTTACAGAAGGAGGGAAGAAAGACGGAAACAAAGCAGAGGGGGATGACGCAAGGGGTTATGTAGAAGGAGTAGTAGGGAAGGGCGAGGTTGATGGGGATGAAGCAAGTGGAGGGAAGCCAGGTAGAAAAGGAAGGGAGAGGTGGTGTGAGGGGGTGCAATGAAGAGGAAGGATGGTGGTAGGGGTGACAGGTGTAGAAAGAATAGAGAGGGTTGGGGAGGTGGAGAGAGAGGCGCTGGAAGGAAGGGAGGAAGGGTGAAGAAGAGGAGGGGGAGGGGGGGAAGAGGGGGTACGATCGAGGGGGTGAGCAAGAGGTGAAGGAAGGGAGCAAGGAGGAGTTGGTGGGTGAGGACAGGGTGGTGGAATAGGGGGATAGGGAAGAGTGAACAGAGTTCAAAGGGGAGGAGGGAAGAGGAGAGAGGAGAGGTAGAAGAGCGAGAGAGCAAAGAAGGCCGTGGGCGGCGGTAGGTGAAAGAGAGCAGGCGTGAGGTGGCACGCATGTCAAGCCAATGACATCCATTAGAAAGTGGACTGCACAAAATAAGGGGAGGGGGCACAACATTAGCTAGACTTGCAACTTGGGTGGCTAAGGCAAGAAGACGCAATGAGAGAGTGCGAGGAGACAACAACACGTAGTAAGTATTGCAGAGGCCACGAGGCAACGACAAGGGAGAGCGATGCGCACAATGCTGCCAAGCATGCTCAAGGGCTACACAATAGAAGTAGGGAATAGGAAGAGGAGTAGACGTGGACAAGCAAGGGCCACAAGCATAGGGAGGAAAAGGCAGTGGGATAGGAACTTGATGAGAAGGTAGGATACAAGACAAAGGAGAGAAGGGAAAAATGGAAGGTGCAACATGGGGAGAGACACACTGAGAAGAGAGAGAAGGGAAGGAAGAGAGGATTGACTACACCACGACAAGATCATGAGAGACCAAGAGAGAGAAGGAAATTGGAGCAAGAGACGACGTAAGAGAAGGCAACAACGACGGTGATGACAACGACAGCAAAGGCGGGAAAGACAAATACAACGACAACAACAAAGGGGACAACAACAGCAACAGGGAAGACAAGGAAGATGACAAGAATGAGGTTGGGGGAGAGATGGAGGGACCAAGAGAGGGAGACTAGATGGAGGGAGGAAGGGAGGGATGTTGGTGAGGGAGCAATAGAGGGATCAAGGGAGGGAGGCTCGATGCAAGGATGGAGGGAGTGAGGGAGGTGAGTGGACATGGGGGGATGGAGGGAGCAAGGAAGAAAGGCTAGTTGGTGCAAATGGGGGATCGAGGGAGGGAGGGTGGTAATGGAGGAACAAAGAGATCAAGGGAAGGATTGAGGGGGGCAGGGTGGTGATGGAGGAACGAATGGATGGAGGGAGAGGGATGAAGGGTGAGAGGTAGGAGATGGAGGGATGTAGGGAGCGAGGAAGGGAAAACACAGAGAAAGGGATGAAGGAAGAGAGGAAGGGAGGCATGAAAAAGGGATGGAGGGAATGAGGGTGGAGGGTAGACACAAACGGATGGAGGGTGGGGGGGAGAGAGGCTAGAGGGAGGGATAGAGAGAAGGAGGGAGCAAGGGAGAGACGATGAAGATGGAGGAATGGAAAATTCCAGGGAGAGAGACAAAATGTAGGGAGGGAGGAATTGAGGGAGGAGGGAGAAGATGAAGGAACAGATGGATCATGGAAGAGAGACCTCATGGAGGCAGGGAGGGATGGACGGAGGAGTGAGGACAAGGAGGGACACATGGATGAAAGGAGAGGGATCAAGGGACAGAGGTAGGAGATTGAGGGAGTAAGGGAGAGAGGCTAGTTGATAAGATGGAGGGATCGAGGAAGGAAGGGTGAGAATAAAGAAGTGGAGGGATCAAGGGAAGGATGGAGGGGAGGATGGTGCTAATGGAGGAACAAAGGGATCAAGGGAAAGAGACCCAATGGATGAAGGGATGGATGGAGGGAGGAGGGAGGAGATGGAGGGAAGGAGGTATGGAGAAAAAAGGATCAAGGGAGAGAGTTAAGAGATGAAGGGACTAAGGGAGCAAAAGAGGGAGGACAAAGGACAAAGGGATGGAGCAAGAGAGGGAGGGAGGCCGGCCAGAGGGAAGGAGGAAATTAGGGAGGACGATGGACACAAAGGAATGGAGGGAGGGGGAGAGAGATTAGAGGGAGGGATGGAGGGATGAAGGGAGCAAGGGAGAGAAAGTGAAGATGGAAAAATGGAGGGATCCAGGGAAGGAGGTCAAACAGTGGGAGGAGGGAACACAGGACCAATTGGAGGAGGGAGGGGGAGGACAAGGAAAAGGGAGATAGAGAGGGAGGAGGATGACAAGGAGGACGGTGCCGAAGAGAACAATGGAGCCAAGGACATCTGGAAGAGAAAGAGAGAGAGAGAGAGAGAGAGAGAGAGAGAGAGAGAGAGAGAGAGAGAGAGAGAGAGCAAGAGAGAGATAGAGAGCAAGGGATGGAGGGAGAGGAGTGAGGAGAGAGAAAGGGAAGAGGGGCATAATTGGGGAAGGGTGGTTGGGAGGGGGGCTGATCAAAGTAAGAGAGGGAGATAGGGGAAGAGAGTGCAAGAGAGAGGGAGGGAGGGAGAGACAANAAGAGAGAAAGAGGAGAGAGATAGAGGGGGAGAGAGAAAGAGATGGAGAGAGAGAGTGAGGGTGATGGGGGGATGGGGAGGGGTTTGGGGGGGGGGAAGAATGGGAGAGAGAGAGAGAGAGGGATGGAAGAGAAAGAGGGAGAGAGATGGATGAGGAGAGGAAGGGGGGGTGTGGCAAAGGTGTGGACAGAGGTAGGGAAGGTGCAAAGGTGGAGTTTGAGGTGGAGATGGTGAAGGAGGTGGAGGAGGAGGTGGAGGTGTAGGTGGAGGCAGAGGCAGAGGTAGAGGTCGAGCCGGAGGTGGAAGTGGAGGGAGAGAGCGGGGGACGATACGGACTGAATGGAGGTAAGAGGGTGGAGGGGGGAAGAGGGGAAGGAAGAACAAGGAGGAGGGACGGAGAGGGAAAGAAAGAGAGAGAGGGAGGGAGGGAGAGAGAGAGAGAGAGGAGAAAGAGAGAGGGATAGAGAGAGAGAAGGAAAAGGGGGAGGGAGGGAGGTGGAGGTGGAGATGGAGGTGGAGGTGGAGGTGGGAGCATAGGCAAAGGTAGAGATGGAAATGGAGATGGAGCTAGAGGAGGAGCGTGAGGAGGGGAGGTAGTGGAGGTGGAGGCAAATGCGATGGCAATGGTGGAGGCAGAGTTGGAGGTGGAGTTGGAGGTGGAGGCGGGGGCAAGGTGGAGGTGGTCATAGTGGTGGAAGCGAGGGCGGAGGGAAAAATGAAGGTGGAAATGGAGGCCATGGTAAAGGCAAAGGCGCAGATGGAGGTGGACGTGAAGGAAGATGCGATGGCGGTGGCAAAGGTGGAGGTGAAGGTGCAAGAGAAGGTAACAGCAGAGGTGATGGTGGAGGTGGAGATGCAGGCAAAGGCAAAGGCGGAGCTAGAGGTGGAGGTGGAGGTGGAGGGGGAGGCAAAGGCACAGATGGAGGTGGAGGTGGAGGTGAAGTCAAACGCAGAGAGGAAGGCAAGGGCATAGGCAAAGGCGGGGATGGAGGTGGAGGTGGAGGCACATGGGAGGTAGGGAGGGGAGGGGTCGGATCAAGGAAGGATACAAGGGAGGGGGAGTCGAGGGAGGAGGAGGGTGGTGCAGGGAAGGGGGGAAGAAAGGGGACAGAAGGGTTGGACAATGATTTNAGGGGGAGGCAAAGGCACAGATGGAGGTGGAGGTGGAGGTGAAGTCAAACGCAGAGAGGAAGGCAAGGGCATAGGCAAAGGCGGGGATGGAGGTGGAGGTGGAGGCACATGGGAGGTAGGGAGGGGAGGGGTCGGATCAAGGAAGGATACAAGGGAGGGGGAGTCGAGGGAGGAGGAGGGTGGTGCAGGGAAGGGGGGAAGAAAGGGGACAGAAGGGTTGGACAATGATTTGGGGGGGAAACAAGCGCCACAAGAGGGCGACCTCCCACAAGAATCAACGAGTGTAAAAGGAGGAGGGAGCGCAGTTGTGCGCCACGAGAGAGCGAGTACCAAAGGATAGTAAGCTTGCGCGTTGCAAGGAGGGGGAGGGGATCTATGCGCAAAGAGTCACACAAAATTGCCATGGCCAATCGGGAGAGGGAGCCAAGTGCTGCAGGTGAGGACAAGTAAACCATTGCATAAACCCCAGAGAAGATGCGGAAGCCAACAAATGGGTAGGGAAGTAAAGGCCCACAGGCCGATCGTCACATTCTTGATGCCATGTTAATGTATGATGTTGCTAGATTAGAGGAGTGGGGCGGAAGTAGGAAAGTTTTGGAAAGATAAGACATTCACAATGGCAAGAGGTGGCGTATACATGGGTAAGGTGGCTCACATAAGTGAACAGCCACCTGCTCATCCGCTTGCGGTGAGATTTGATCCTAACCGCTCTCTTTCCTAAAGTACATCAAATAGCTCCTTTCTCAAAGACGAGTCTTCTTGTACTAAACCGTACAATGTTAATATGACTATGCAATAAAAGCAAGCATGATGCGGGCATATAAAGATACACACCCACAACTTGGTTGGTATCATCGTCACTACATTTAAAAAAAAGCAATAAACAAGTCACAAATATAAGGGAAAGGATAAGGTGAACTATGGCATCCTTATTAAACAAAAATTGTAAATAACTAATCATTATGAGAAAAAAATGCAAATGAAGAAAATATGTGCAAATAGGGCGACCTCATCAAGAGTTACATGTGATGATAACATTTTTCATGATGCTTTCAGGAGTAACACATATAGATAAGGAATTGATTGAAGATTTTCTTACACTTTCAAAAGATCGACCATCCACCATAAAAATATCAATATGGTCAATATTTGTTGATTCTTCTAAACATATTGTACATTCTAGAACAATCAAAATCGAATTCATCACCTAAACGTCGTAAATATGTAAGAGTCATGAGGGGGTGGATTGTGGATCCAAGTATTCAAATTCCAATGCGGAGAGTTTAAGATTTTGTTTTGGGATAAAACATTAGTTTTTTCAGTTCTTCAAATCTAGATAAGAAGATACGTTTTAAATCCAAAGGTGTTTGACACTATGAAAAGCATTATTCACCATACATACAATACTTTACAAAACATGAACTATTTTATTGGCTAATCTAACATCATGTGGGATCTTTAAACATGTAAGAAAACTCTCAGACAATATGTCGTGCTTATGATGAACTACAAATGTTCAAAATTATTTTACTACAGGCAACCTATGTCTTTCAAACTAGGCTAGTTCGAAAAGGATGTTGAACACTTCAAATAACTTCCTACTTGAAGGCTTTTTGGGAATCGACATCTAATCACATGCACACAGCGTTAAGTCACACGAATGTTTTTTTTGTTTTAATTTCTTCCCAATGAGATGTTAAGCATCATTCCCACGACCATACATGCAAATGTTCTGAATAGAATTCATTTATACTTTAAGGCTGACATATCTTCAAGCAACCTCAAACTTTCACGTTATATTTCACTAGAAAAACACATTTTATAAAAACTTCTTCTGAAACATAAACGAGTACTTTGAAAGTGACTTTGGCACATTAAAATAATTTCAATATTTAATGGACGACCAATTAAGGTGCATACATTGCACTTCAAAGAATCTTGTCTAAATGTATCTGAACCCTCCCATGGATTTCACACATGATGTCCTTTTATCAACACATATTATTATGATAAATGATGGAATGTAAGTTCTACAAAGCTCATTATTTCTATTGAAAGTTATGGTAAAATCTTTTTTCTCTCTCTTATTTGCTGAAAATAAAAGAAAAGAGAACCCGTCATATTCTTGAAGTCTTTGAAAACTCATCCTTGTGCAAGAGGTTTGTCAATTAGTATCAGACAAATCTAATCAAGTTTTCATGTATGTGCATGGCAAGTTTCACCTGGATGTGAACGGATCAAAAATTTCCCATGAAAGAAGACCACTAGAAAACCACCCTTTTCGACCTTTGTTATTGTCTTTTAGCTCCATTGTGAAGAGTAGTGGTTGCCACTTTTTTAACTTAATAAGATACGACTTCTCTCAAAGGTTTCATGTGTATTCCTTATCTCAAATACATGGTTTCATGATTTTAAATGATGTATGATTATTCACATTGTTTTGCTTCATTGTGAAAAATTCATTCCTCTTGTTAATCAAGAAGAAAAAGCTTTTAGAGGGTGGGGGGAAGTTACGCATGAGAGTTTGCTTGACAAGGCCATAAATGAAAAAATAGGTTCTTTGAATGTCATTCCTCACTCTGCAAAATGTTGACCACTCAATACTAAGTAGCAATATAGATTACATACAAAATATGATGTGCGAAATTTACCATTTGTTTGTCATCCATTACCGCGCAAAACAAACATATGCATTGATCGGTAGACAACCAGTCAAAAGGGTTTTTAAGAGCAAGGCTTGTCATCACAAGCCCTCATGCTCATGTGCCCCTCATTTTTGATATGGTAATTAAAGAAGAGAAAACACCGTAGAGATCAAGAGAGTGAGAGAGAGAGGGGGGGGGAGAGAGAGAGAGGAGAGAGACAAGGATGGCGAGTTGGAGAGAGAGAGAGAGAGAAAGAGAGAGAGAAAGAGAGAGAGAAAGAGAGGGGGGAGAGTGAGATATCAAGAGAAAGAGAGAGAGAGAGAGAGAGAGATAGAGAGAGAGAGAGAGAGATAGGAGAGAGAGAGATAGTGAGAGAGAGAGAGGGAGAGGGGGAGATAGAGGAAGAGAGAGAGAGCAAGAGGACAACAATGAATAGCCATCCGTGTTCCGCTTCCAACAATATAACATCGTATCATTAAAAGAAATAACGAATTTTTACAATAATGAACTTCAAGTTTGTGTTTCAAAGCTTCTTCAAAATGAGAAGTGCGAGTATCCATGCACCAAAATTGTTCCAATCTTGTGTACGAACTTGTAGATGAAAACATATCATCGATTAACGAGGGGTACACCATACATTGAAGGCGTTATGGACTCTATTCCCAAAAATTGAACATCAACACTTTTGTATCAGAAAAATTTTCATCATATTGATTTAGTACGCACTAATCTCATTCATGTTCTAGAAAAATCAAAATAATGTTTTCTATCTCCACATGTCTTTTGAGGGACTACACATTCTTTACTGAATATACTTTGAGTTAGATATGTCAATAACACAATCATCATGACATCCTCTTTGTATCACAATGTAATGAATGATACCATTTGGTCGGTTTTGTCATACGTTCCTCATCAATGTGACTTATGAATGAGCTCCCTAAGAAAGCCATGTTTTGAGTGATCTATGCCCGAATTCATGGTTTAAAGCTAAGTCTTTTCTTCAAGATATTGTTGCTTTGGATAAAAAATATTCCTGTTTAGAACCAATCAACCTAAATAATATACAAGAATTCATGTGAAAAAGGCCACTTAACATGGGACCATTTTTTTCATCAGTAGGTGCAACTCAATTCGGCCACATAAAATTGTAGTGCTTAAAATGTCCTTGCATTCATTTGGTTAAACAACGTTTTTAACAATGGGATAGTTTTCCCCCTCAAAAGGTTACTTCATCAAAATACTTTTTAAGCTTATTCTTTGTTTTCAAAAAATACTCTCTACGAGTTCAAGTTGTTAAACTATTGAAGTTAAAAATTATCATTTTAGACAATCTAAACAAGTCATCAAAATAACATAGAAAAGATTGAATTACTACATTAAAATATTAAGATCCTTTTATTTTCAACTTGAACATAATGGTATGAAGTTCAATCACTTACATGATTCCTCAAACTTGTGGTCAAATGTTGCTCTTTTAAATGTTAAGTTTTGTTCTATGTAAAATCAAAACTTTCCATAGTATGACATTTTCATTATTACTTCTTGAGTGTGCAATGATCTCTTCTTATACTAAAACATTTTGTGTTATCAATTTACTACCGGTCTCAGGCTTATCAATGTATTCTTATTCACCAAACTACCCTTCACTACAACATTTTGAGATATTTCTTAACTTTCACACATGTACTGTATTTATTCATTTCATTTTGAAAACATTTTAACCTCCAATATCATGTACATCTCTTGATAATGATTCGTTCTACAACTATTTGAGGGAGCATAATCTAAAGGTTATAAGGCATTAGGATTTTTAATCCCTTTGTTGTTGTTGTTGTTGTTGTAACTTACCTATCGTGCTTGGAATAATCAAAATACTTATCCTCATACGTGTTTTTGCTTCACATTAAATATGTTGTCATGTTAAAGAAAGCAACATCAAAGTCATGATAAGACTAGTCTTTAAACAGGAGCCAGGTTCTTCTTCTGCCGTGTTTGATCCATGTTGGCCTTTATGACATCGTTGCTTAAGTGTCGATGGGATTAGAGACAGGCTCACATCTTGGGATTTCCCTTCGTGATAGTGATTGCCTCTCTCCTCAGAGACCTCGCCATACTTTGGTTGATCTTCTTATGAGGATCTACGATCTTTTCTCATGGAAATCATTCTAACTAAGTCACAACCTCTCCCTTTTGCCTCTCATGTTGTATTTAGTGAGTGATGGGTAAATCCTTTTTCAACAAAAACATTTGTTTAATTCATATGCTTTCTACCATTGTTCGATTCAAACACAATTCCGACCAGTTTCCATGCTTCAATATAAAAAACGGCATTACAATTTGTACAATGCGAGATGAACGTTAAAGCTTGTTTATCAAGCTTAAAGCCTTTACTGAAATTTATTGAATCCCCAAAATTAAGTTCCTTTTTGAATGATATAATCAAGGGATTTATTGAGGGTTTATTCAATTTTGTATGAGATAAATATTTCTAGATCTAAATGACAAGATAACTAAGGAGAATATTTTAAGGGTATATAGAGTTTTCAATTTCTTCCTTAAGGTTTTTGTATTTTATTCCTTAGCAAATTCATTGTATCCCCCCCGGGTCTTTTCTCTATTTTTGCAAACGTTGAAAAGAGGAAGAGGTAAACATAAGCACATACAAATCCAAAGATGGAGATAAAGGGAGGAATAATGACCCCTTATGTCACAGATAATGTGTTATAACAAAGAATAATTTCTGATATTAATACTATTCTTATTGAAACAATTTGAATATATTGATAATGTTAGTTGAATTAAATAACAGATTAAACTTAAAGATCATGATGGATGTTTTCTCAAACAACCAGTGTCACATTGTTACCCATGACCATGTTATATGAAACTTTATGGTTCTATGTTGATGAGTTTATTCTTCATACATTGTATCATGGTTTCACATTTACAGTTTAGGATTTAATATTCATTTTATCTTTTATGATAAATCATTTCTATGCTCTTCTTACTCTTAACTATGTAAACAGGTTCAGGTTCATCAAGATGTATTGAGAAATGCATGGAGGTTCTCATATATAACATGGTTCTATGTTTTTCATTTGTATTCATACTCGGTTGAAATATTCTTTGCTAAGATAAACATGTTTTGTGTTATTAAAAAACCTGGCTTTCCAAACCAGTTTGAAAAATGGAGTACTTCTTTTGAAATTCATCAAACCTCCAGAAGAGGATATCAAAAATCCATCAATTTTATTTCTATGTTGTACTTTACTTTAAGACATCACACCGTAATAATATATCATAATTCAGGTGTTTCTTTGTTATGCACATAATAATTTTTCAATGAAAACTTGTTCTAGCTTTCGGTCAGAGGCTACCTTGAAATAACATCATTGAAGGGGGCTCATGATCTTTTCTGTGAGTAAGAATCTTTTAACACTCAACTTCCGCGTAAATGTTCTTTTTTTGTCATTTTTTATTATATTGGAACACATATCCGTTCAAAATTATCCTTCATGACTTTGGTAAATGGTTGGGGGATTGCAATATGTGAAGAGAAGTTTAAACCATCCTTGCAAGATGACTACATAAAACTTTCATTCATTTGGATGTGTGAAAATTGCGAACATTTTAGTTATGAAGTTATAATTCATCCAAGGCGTTCTATGCAATTCGTAACTTAATTACATAACAATATTATATATGGATTACCTGAACTTTGGGATCATGTTTGACATGAAAATATTAGTTTTACACCAATAGTTATAAAACCATTCATGCTCTTTCTACTAGATTGAGTTTCTAATGTTTTGTTTGTTTCATCTGAATTCTCATTCATTTAGTGAACATTTAGACTTGAAATTATTCTTCATCACTTCTTTTAAAAACATCATTTTTCAACGCTGTTTATATTTTAATGTTTTTTTTCAATGAATCAAATTCTTTACCATTCATTCTAATCACTTTTACTGTCAAACTTTTTGTCACCCTCCTTGATAACTAATAACAAACATCTCTTGGAAGTGGTTAAACGAGTAGGCTAAAGCCCTTGGAATGGAGTGGTTGGGCATGACAGCTCAACCTAGGGGTAAAATTGCATTGGGTTGGCACCAAAGTGCAACCCAATGTTCAACATTTCCTCATTACACATCATTATACATGATATTGTCTTCCTTGCTGTTATCATGGGACTGACTTGCATAGTCCGACCTCTTTTAATTTTAGGTGACTACTAAATAGCGAGCTTAAGTCGAAATCCTTACCAGGCAAAGATTAATAGTTGGGATAACACTTGACTTGCCAATAATACATCTTAGGGTGTTTAAATACCGAGTTGGTATTTATTGGTTGTTTGTACCCTAGGGGTAGTGAATGATTTTTTACCACGACTAGGTTGTCGTGTTACATTCCTCCCCCTTTAGCTATCAACCATCCTCTACATGCAAAGGAAAGAGGTTCACTTATCAAAATAACTGTGACAGGAAAGCATAAAGAGGAATTCAAATGTCTAAATGGCGCAAGTATCCATAGGAAATGTGTGAGTCATGCTATGCGAGTACATGGTATTTTCCACTACATGTACTCATCTTAAATCCTCATCTTTCTTTGTGGTACCTTCTTTAGCATGTGTCAGCTCATTGTGAGGTAAGACATTCCATCATGAGGACTTAGAAGAGGGTTCATGTACATGTGGCTTTCATGTTTAGGATTCACCAAAGCTTTATATGTCAATTTTGATAAACGATTATTTACATGTTGACACGTTGACAACATCCTCCATGCTTGAGCATGGGGTTTTCATGCTTGACATAAAACAAGAACCAGTGATATAGAAAACAATTTTCCTAATGGGCTTTAGGTTTTTTTGCCACGGGATTGTAGGAACGCATCCTCCTCAATTTGCTTACGATCAACCTTCTCAACTGCCCGGGAAAACACCTGTTGGGATTCAACAATGTACCACCGTTTGTGAAGGAAAATTCTCTTCGTGAGGCTTACGCCAGGGTGGTACTTTGGGTGTGTGGTCAATCAAAATCAATCGCATCCTCCACCAATGATTGGACTTAGGAAACCCATGGGAAGTTATGCATATGTCAGGTACGGATTTGGCTATCGTAGGCACTTTGGCAGGGTTGGTTTGGTAACCATTCCCGATTTGAGCCATTGGTTCAAAAGGTGATATAAAGGCCAGTGTTGATGCCATGTTACATGTGTAAATTATTCATGTCATGATGCTTACAAGCCAATGGAAGATTGCAGTCCACATGTTTTTGCATTGTATGGGACACTCCCAAGCATGTCTAATACGTGATGTTGTCATATCATACGTCCCACAACAAACGTGTCTACTATAGTGTGATTACAAATGATAATGATACTTGGTAGCATGGAGACCTAGACAGAATGCGCCTTAATTTTGTTTTCCCTGTTCCCGAAGGACAATTAGGTACGATCCAATGTTGTGTGGTCTTAAAATTTCTAGCATGTGGAGATTATCTTGAGTAATTTGATTTTATTTGACACACATCCCATGTTTTTAGACTAGAATGATATTCATTGCATGTTTGAAAGATTCCAAGTGCATAGTTTTCAATGAAACCGGAATTTAGCTCTATTTTGTTTATGCCTATAGGGTAAACCAATGGGGCTTTCCCACCTGCTAGGCGCACTAACGGGTTGATGTTTACTAGGGAAAGAAGAAGGGCATCGGCACTTGTAGGGCACACCAACAAGTTGATACCTGCTAGGAGAATGAGCAAGGATCCGCCTATTAAAGGCACCAGCAGGTTGATGCATCTTGGGCTATCCTGAAGGGCATCGCCACCTGTCTGACGTGCCTGCACTATGATGTCTACTGGGCAAACCGGTATCACCACGTATAGGGCACACCAGTAGGTTGATGCTCGCGAGGCTAACCAACAAGGAATCGCCACCTACAGGGCGCGCAAGTAGGTTGATTATTATTGGGCAAACCATGAAGGCATTACAACTTGCTTGGTACACCCGCAAGTTAATGCTTGTTGGGCAAACGATTAGGACATTGCCACCTTCTGGGGGTGCCACTAGGTTGGTGCCTACCAAGCGAACCAACAAGGCATCACCACCTAGTTCGCACAGCTCTAGGTGCCTACTCGGCAAACTAGCATGGCATCACCTCCTGATGGGTGCACCGGCAGGCTGATGCCTACAAGGCGAACAAGTAGGGCATCACAAGTTTGACGCCTGCTAAGTGGATCATTAGGGCTTCACCACTTGCTAGGCGATTAAGTAGGTCGTTGTGTGCTGGTAAACACACCAGGCGGGTTGTCACCCTTGGCCATTGCCCGTTGGTCAACATAGCAGGTGGGTTTCTACCCTTGGCCGATGTCTGCTTTTCAATTGAGTAGGTGTGTGTCCTATGCGGCTTGTTGGCATGGCCCACTTTGGTCGGCTTCTTTACGGGGGCTTGCTAGCGAGGGACGTGCGCAGTGTGTTTCTCGAAACGACGAGCGCCACAATGCCAAGGTAGTGCCCGGTGTTAAACTGAGGGGCTCAACTCTGTTTTGTCGTTCTCGGGTCCTATGTTGAGACGAGTATGGAGCTCGGGTGTGCGACTGCGGCTTTGCATTGTTTTGGTGCGCGACTATTGAGTTTTTGTGAAGTGCCATCAAAGCGCGCCATGGCGATTTCCATGGAGCGTTTCTCTGCTCGCCAATTGGCCCATCGATAGCCTTTGGCTCAGCACGTGCGCAACCCGTGAGTCAACGTCACGCGGTTGCGTCGACGGTTGGAAGCAGACGTGAAGAGCTGTCCGCGGAGGGTTTTGTGACATGGCCTTCGAACTGGAGGAGTGCGAACATTGTGCGCTGGTTAGCTGACTCTCGGTCCAAATGAAGTCAAGCGTGAAAGTGCTGGTCTCCAGAATCATGATGTGGCTTGGATGCCAATGTTTTTAATGACATTTGGAGGACGGTAAATGAGTAGGTTAAAGCCCTCGGAATGGAATGGTTGGCCTTGACAATTCAACCAGTGAGTAAAATCCCACAAGGTGGGCGCTGGAGTGCGACCCAATTACCAAGACATCATCATAGGGTAGGATTTAGCACATTATTTGCTACTCTGTTGATGTCATCGGATGGACCTGGACGGTCAATCCTCTTCTTCTACGACTAACTACTAACCAAAGAGCTAAAGGGGAAATCTTCACTTGGGAGATATTCATATCTGGGATAATACTTGACTTTCCTAGATTATCTGTTTGGATGTGTAAGTACCCAGTTGGTAGTATATGGTCCGTTCTACCCAAGAGGTAGTGGCCTATTTTGTACCACAATCAGGTCGTCGTGTTATATGACATCTCTCTTGATTAATTGACATCTCTGGAACATCCCTGCCTCCCTCCAGTAAAATAAATCCTCAATTTTACTTCCTTTATTGCCAAGTTTCACTGTTCTCTTACCTTTTTCTTTATTTCACTTCTTGCTATGCCCTGCCATCTCCCAGTTCTTCTGACTACCATAATGTTGTCACATAATCTTCTTGATAGTACAATATGTTTCTTGTTTCACCTTACACCTACCTTCATCTTGACTCGATTAGTTGTGCTTGTGCACGCTGTTGAATAACTCTCCGTCCGCATGCACTCGTTTGACAAATCTCAGAGCCTTGTCCTTTTCTGTGATCACAGTCGCACTAGTTGGCCTGTTTCCCTTTTCCTTGGGCTCTGTTACATCTACTTCCATAACTATATGATGGACCCTGACACACTTGTTCGTCATCGAAAATGCGGCGCCACTTTCTTCATCTTAGAGGTCGTCTTCATTTTTTTTGTCTATTGTGTTACATGCGGCTCAAAGGTGCGATCATGACGACTTTCCTCTACGTCAGTCCTCGACAACGTGCAATCGGTGCTCGTCGGATGCCTAGCTTTGTGCCTCTGCGGTCGCTTTTTCATATTAGCTTGTAGACGGTTGACTAGCAACTCCTTTTTCTCTCAGGGAATCAGGAGGTGAGGCCTTTCCGCTCCACAACAGAAATAGCCATTTGTTTTGGTTTCTTTTCGCCCATTGAGAGAACGCTCAAGTGCTTCAGTCGAGTAAAACTCCACGAGATTAGTCTGCCGGATTTGTCTGTACTAGTCCACAAGATTGTTCTTGGTCACGGGAAACTCAGCCGGCCTCGCCTTAGGGCTTTTCTGCCTCGACCGTCTTTGATTGCGCCTGCGAGCTGTTGGATTCGCTTGTTGAACGGCCGATGAAGAAAAATGGTTCATTCTGTTAGAGGGCGATTGTAGCCCACGAGGTGTCTGGCCTTTCTCTAAACAATTCATAATTACTCTGGCGGTGGAGGTCCGATGTGGACTAAAAACATGCTATGTCGATCACTCGAAGGGCGTTCACTGGTTGAAAGGTGTTTTGTTGAACGAATTTGGTTCACTCACTCGTGCGTTTCGACGACGATGAAACGGGAGTTCAGTGTCATGGATAGTTGAACGACTCGGACGCTGCAGCGACTCATCGCTTGCGCGACCGCTTCACGCATCATCACGGCCATCGGACGAATCACCGCGGACAGCTAGTTTTGACTTCGATTTTTAACCACCGAATCCAACAGCTCCCAGCCCAACCCATGGAAACCCCAAAAGAAGGGGTTTTCTGTTATGCGGCGATAGATGTTGACGCGACCGCAGTTCGTCCAATGCGGTTGTCATTGACCGCGTGCTGCCAGTAGAGGAACAATTCCTTGTGACTGCGCTGTTGAAACCTCACTCACTGCCAGAAGCAGCTGCAGACCGAGAGCCCACCTTCGTGCGGCTGTCAAAGACTCACCGCAGATCTTTTCCAGAAACCAGCTTGCCGCTCGAGCGTGCAAAATCATCACACAACCACAACCAACTTTTTCCAGCGATCTCCAGTGGCGGCTAGGTCATAGTTACATCGGATCTAATCAGCGACTTCACGCGTTACCATGAGCAGCTACGCGCCATCCAAGGCTTGTGGATTCGTGGTTCCCAAGCGTGTCAAGATTGAGAATAAAGATCTCACGTGACATTCAGGAAGTAATGATGACTTCCGGCTGCTTGTGGCTTTCAGGCTGATGTTGCGTTGTCAGCACGCTGTCACTTATCTGGTGAGAATCTCGCAAGATGTCTTGATTGCGACCCACCTTAAAGACGAGCAGGGCCTGAACTCAGGAACGAAAACAGTATTCTCTTTTGGGACAAATATGTCGAGTATGCCTTATTTAGTGAACACTTTGACCCAATGCTACACGTCTCAATTATTATCCAAAACAGGTGCCAAAATTTGGCCTTAATTCATTACCAACCCCGTGGAATTTCCATATTCATACCTGGAAAAGCACCAAAAAATCATCTTGAGAGAGAAGGGGACTCAAGTGAATTTGAAAGGGTACATATCTGTTACGTCAAACGCAACTTAGGTGGTTCACTCGGATGGAGAGCAGTACAAAAGATGATTCAAAGATATTGGATAAATGGGTAACTATGAGTTGTTAAGTGTACTTTGATGACAAGTGTTGAATGGGTCGACCACATAAACGAAATGCAAAGAATGAGAATGAGGCATATGTAGGAACCTCGGCCCTCAATTCAATCAACACATGCGAGGTCAAGCCGTGAGTGCCTGCCTCAAGAAGATCCTCCGAGAAGTCGGGGGGCTTCAGGAATACCTAGGCGCGTCTTTATAAAGGTCTAATACCTTCGAGATTTCGTCCGAATAACATTGAAACATTGATACAAATCGTGTCACTTTTCTTGACCGTTATGGAATTGTTGTGCTTTGTACTGTTCCTGTACAGTTTACTGTGACCACTCGGCCGTGTCCATACTCGTGCAGATCCCTGAGGCAGGCGGCCCTGGTGACACCGGCGCGGCGACAGGCGGCGGACTACCCGTCTGGAGCTGACCGACCACTATTCCAGAGCCCCAGATGTCACCGGGACTCCTTGCTGTGCCTTCTACGTCTTGCAGGCGCCTTTCGGCGGACTGGGCATGAGTCCCATTTGCATGTTTTTGCAGTACATACTCGCTGTCAGTCGATGGATGCATGCATGTGACCAGTCGTTGCGTGCGTCTTTTGATTCTGCACGTCTAGGTTCAGACGGCGTAGGATTCTGACATGTGTGCGCAGAGTTACGGCCAAAACAGTGGTTTTGGGCCGGTTTTAGGACAGCTCTTGGACTGCCGCGTGCGACACCCGCCGTGCGCCGCGGCAGGTATTTATGCCCTGGACCTGTCATTCGTCATTTCTCTTTGCATTTACTAAGCTATTGAAGCTTATGAGACTTTGCGCGTCTCCCTAGCCTGATCCTTGCTGTTTTCTGCACCTGCCTGCTTGCTAGTGCGTCAGCTGACTGGACAGTGTCGCCACGTCAGCAGCAGCAAGGCTAGGAAGCTTCCTAGCAGTTTCTCATGGTATCAGAGCGGTGAGACAGATCTCACCGAGCTGCGCAGCAGAGACGCAGCAGAGCAGCAGCAGTGAGAGTCACCGCTGCAGCAGATCTTCTGGGACCCG
>SZWC01004017.1:129091-145616 GCA_023375785.1 Penium margaritaceum | reverse complement strand
GCGCATCTGCACTGAGTCACAAACTCGCGCATCCACAACACCATCCGGACCTTGGTCCCGTACCATCCGGTCTCCACCACTTGTGGGACCCCTCCCCTTCGTGGAATAGACCAGATCTACTCAAAGAGTTGAGCACAATGTGCCCTCCCGCCCAGAAAATTGGCCCAAGGCTCCTGGCCTCTGGAACCTGCTACCCTCCAAACTACCCTGGTGTCTAATCCGAAGAATAACCACCGAACCCCCTTCTATGCATCAGGTCGGATGTACGACAACCTACCAAAGCTGGATCTGGGACCCACAGCAATCACAGTTGCGGCCTTTGCAATGGACACGGATGGAGATGGACATGGTGCAAGCAACCTGTCCAAGCACCCCCTCGAATCAGCCTCTATCCAATCAGACCAGGACAAAGGTACGCCACCCCCCATCACCTCGCGACAACACCACCTCTCCAATCCTTTCCCGCTGGCCTTATCTCTGCCAATGCCATGCTTCTGATTTTTGCATAGCATGCGAGCAAAGGATCAAAAACCTGCCACCTATCAAGGCAAAAAAACAGTCTATGACGTCCGCTGCGCCTGCCGGCCCAGCCGAGACGCATCCTAGCAACCCAAGCACGTCGAACCCCACAACACAACCAACAGGTCTGAGCCATCCTGCGCCACAAAACAGAAGATTCCCACCTCAACTACTGTCCCTTGGTCTGACACACTACAACCCACTCGCCTATGGAGAGAACACATCGACCCCCACAGATCAATAGGAAGAGATGGACGAGGAAGAAGATGATCACGTGACAGACCTCAACCAAACTCATGACAATGACTGGGCAAGCGAAGATGACAACAACCCGGACCCCGAAGCAGAAAACCAAGTCGATGACGAAGAACTTGAGGCACTGGCAGAAAAAAGACTCCTTTGGCTCTGACCAAACGGTGGCCAGCTGCACCCGCGAGCTGAAACAACTTATCAACCTCACCTTCCCAGCCCCACATGCTTGCCATGGCAAAAACATTGCCCTCTCCTTCTTCAAACACCTCCAGAAGAAGCACAACGGAGAGATATCCCCCTCCTCCATTGCCACCGCCACGAACTTCGCCGCCGAACCACTGAAGCGCGGTAACGCATCCTTTGCCCGCCACTCCATTGTGTTCGAAGAGGATGACGGGGCCATCCCCTCACAGCCATGGCCTTTTCATGCAGTGCGTACCCTTGGCCGTTTGAAGCTATCCTTCTTTTGGGTTCTAGACAAAGGTTTTCTGTTCACCAGCACTGGGAAGAAAGTAGAGCCATGGGTCTGCAACTACAAGGCGTGCAAAAAGGCCCATGGCATGAAGCTCGACAAACTCCACACCCACTCGCGCACATCAACCCATGGTGCCGCTAAACAAGACTACCTTGACAAAAACTCTGCAGACAAACTTGTCGTAAACCCCAATGCCGAGTTCTCCACCTTGAAGAAGAAATTCAGCCTCACCTAAGGTATGTACCAGTCACGCACACAACCATCCCCCATTCCATTCATTACCACCCTTTTCACCACTCGCACTCTATCACTAATTTTACTATGTCTCCTCCTTGCAGATTTGAGCACGTGGCCGAAGGAACCCATCGAAGGTTATGCTCCATCTAGGCTAAGCTGCTCCAACTCAGTGCCCAAAAAATGGCACACATGCTCAATCCTCCGACAGGTTTCTGCTTTACTTGAAAAACTGCCTTGTTTCAATGTTTCTCACTGCACACATGCACCCCCCCCCTCCCCCCCCTAACCCCGGCACCTCCTCAACCCTGAAATCAACACCACGTAAATGCAACCAGTCACACAAAGAGTCACGTAAAAATCATGTGCATGCTTACATCCTTGCACGCTTCTTCCATGCCGCGCTCCCCTCCAAACTCAGACTTAAGAAAAGGCACCTGAAACTATGGCGTCCACATCAAGTAAAACTGTCGCACTACATTCCCTATTTTTGGACCACCAATCACCCCCCATCCCCCCATAATCCCAAATGTACGCGTAGCACATATCAGACACACATACATCACAAACCACATGGACACAACCCACCCAGACTGCCCCTTAGTTCAGAATCTTCCTACTCAGATACACATACCCCGCACCCCCCCACCAAAAAACAAAAACCCACACCAAGAGTTTCGTAAACCCCATGCCCCTCCCCCACAAGCAACAAAGGTAAAACCTCCCAGTCTTAGCATCCTCTCACCTATACTCTTCAATGTCACCGGAAAAAAAGCGTTCTATTCGACCTAGTCCTAACCCAACCTTGCATCCAAAAAAATCTAAGTAACTTAAACCATCTCTCCAGATAGAATGATTCCCCAAGTCAACCAGAAGGAAACGTACCTTGGTCAACAACAACCCATCCTCACGAGCTCAACCACAGTTTGCTACCTCTCTCTGAATCTCAACACTCAACACCAACGACCTCATCTGACAGGAGAAACACCCTTATTAGAGCATTTCATACAAATGCATAACCCAACCCTATGTTGTATAATTGACACCCACATCACCTCTACAACAAACATCCCCAATCTAGAAAAGAAAATCAACAGGAAAATAGTGAACATCCCTGCTGAATCTAACTGCACAGGTGGCATTATCTTTGCCAACGACCCTAGGAAACTTACACTCACACACACACACCAGTCCACACAACACCGGCTGTCTAGGTCAGATCACCATTCAATTTCAAGGAAAAACAATGAAAGTTACAAGCATTTACTCACCGTCAGAATTGCGAGCCCGGAAACAGTTTTGGCCACTGGTAGAAGAAGTCTTACAAAACACAAACCTCCTTGTCGGTGACTTCACGTCAATCACTGATAACATCAACAAACAGCCACAGAACATCTCCAAAGACCGCTCCTTCTAACAAGGCTGCTCACCGATCACGCACTCTCGGATTGATTTCGGGCACTACACCCCTCCTCCCCAGAGTTCACCTTTCACTCTGCCAGCCATCACTCCTCCTCACGCATAGACCACATCTACCACTCCAACCAAATGCGTGGTAACCTCCAAGCAGCTTCACACCTAAGTATCTCCCGAGACCTCTCTGGCCATATAGCAGTCCCAGAGATCACCCTAGACTTTGAACATACCAGTACACTAGGTCGAGGAGTGTGGAAGCTCAACACCTCCCTACTTGATCGACCATTTCCAAATCAAATCCTTAGCAAGTCTCCATCCCGTCCATGGCAACAACACAAAAAGTGGATACAAAAACGATTAAAGAATACAGCATCCACGAAGCTCAACAAACACGCAACACCTCTACAAGTGCATTAAAGACTTACAACAACACCTCTGCCTATCACCCAAAGACCTGCTCACACAACGCCGCCTCCAAATAAAAGAACACCAACTCCAAGAATATGTGATAACCGCAGAAAAGCTCCGTCACCAACTAGCAGGAGCCAAATACTCCAAACACGTCGAACATCCCTCACCAGTCCTAAGAAGCCTAATACAAAAACAAAAACAAGCAACAACAATACAGGCCCTACAAGAAGATGGCCTCCCCCCGGTAACCAACTTCCAAGAAATGAGCAACATAGTCGCCATATTCTATTCTAAACTTTTCACACCCACGCAAAGAGATGAACTCATCCCCCCAATGCCTACCCTCCCTACAATACCCAACTACCTCATGGATCTCCTCACCCTCCCAATCTCCCTGAAAGACATACTCAACGCAATCAAAACACTCCCCAAAAAGAAATGCCCTGGCCCAGACAATCTACCTGCAGATTTTTATCAACGTTCCGCTATGTCCATCGCTCCCACCTTGCTCTCCTAGTTCCCCGACTTCCTACGCCTCCCTCAGCAATCTCTTGAGTTCACTGACTCAGTCACATGTCTACTTTTTGAAAATAGAGATACCACCAGCATGACAAACTACCGTCCCATGGCACTCCTCAACACGGATTACAAGACCCTCACAAAAATTCTTGCACATTGACTTCAAAAGATACTCCCACACATAATCAGCCCAGAACAAACAGGTTTTTGTCCACGGTCGCAACATCAAAGACACGCTGGCATGTATCCTAGAACTTCAACACTGGTCACAGCGCACTAAAACAGAACTCACATTCCTTTTGGCAGACTTTGAAAAAGCATATGACACCCTCTTAAGACCCCACCTCTCCAAACTATGGAACACATGGCATTCCCCCCTCGCTTTACCGAATGGATCAAAGAGACTATTACCCACACCAGAACAAGCCTCCTAATCAATGGTCACTCAACCAACCAAATACGAACAATGTCTGGGGTGCGCCAAGGCTGCCCCATTGCCCCTCTTCTCTTCATAACTGCCATGGAACCTCTCAACCAAGCATTAAGCAAAGGCATTCCCAAATCACTCCGAGACCCAGAACTATGTCCCACATTTGGCGCCTACGCCGACAACGCAAAAATCTTCAGAACAGGTCCCCATTCCCTTCAAAGTGCCACAGAAATTCTCAGTAATTGCCACAAACTCACAGGCCTCAAAAGAAAACAAGTCCAAAACACTCCTTTTCCCGGCGCACCCCCTTATCAAACATATACCAGATACCACCTTCAACTACACATACAAACCTCAACGAGTCCTAGGCATTAGCATTGACCATGAGAAAAACTCCCCTACAATGTGGCAGTCCGTTACCAATAAAGTACAAGCAGGCGCCCTCCTCTAGAGAAACACACATAACTCCACCACAATAGCAGCCATCAGTTCATACCTCATCCCAAAGTTCCTATACCACTTGGAACTACAACCACCGTCCCCTACTGACCTCATAAAAACAAAAAAGCCCCTCCTCAATCTCTGCTCCTCCCCCAAACACGACAGAGAACTGTGTTACATCAACGAAAACCTTGCCATAACCCCCAAAGACAAATGAGGTTTAGGCATGTTGTGGCCTCCGATGCTCCTCCAAGCACAAAGCGCAAGACTAGCATACAAACTTATCTCAACCAAACAAAGGGCATGGAAAACGATCGCATGTGCATCGTCAAGCTTCCCCAAAAAAGGCCACTTCTTTCTTTCCCACCCAGGCATCCTCAAAGTTGAAACAGACCATCCATCTAGGTGGCACCTCATTCTGCACAACTTCCTACAATCCTGCCCCACCATCCTGCCACCAGCACTCTTCCCCACAGAAATAATTCAAGAGTATGTTGCCTTTAACAGACACATACTCAAACCCCACGGCAAACCCTTCGGACAAGCAAAGTCTGAACGGTTCTTACTAACCATAGAAATCCAAATCAAACGCCTTTTCCAGGACGTAGCACACCACTATCGGAAAACCCTTATACTCATCGAACTCTGCAAAGACCTACACAAAGACACGTTAATACCAAAAAAAGCCCATGGAATGCATCCTCACGGCTTGACATTCTGGAAGTCAAAGAGGCACAAGAACCAATCACGCACCAATTTTGGCGTCCTTCTTAGAGAACCGCCCAACCTCCAGCCCTCATCTACAAGGTCACAGACACGACCTACCCATTCACAATCGCCCCCAGGAGTATCAACAAAGACTTCACTCTCTTGCCTGCCCCCCGCGAACCCATTCAAATCTGCCACCTCAACAAATGGGTCCCTGTCCACACTGCTGATGACAAGTTCCTCCGGGTTCTGCAACAACACAATCAACCTTTCCTGTCAGATCCCACCAAGAGCCCCAACCCTAAACAAGATCTACAGTAATATCTTACATAACTCACTCAATCCAATCTCATTTTGGCAGAAATGGTCCGATCCACCCACCAAACCACACACGTACCTCACATACCTCTTGGAGATCAACATTATCCCTCCAAAACCAAAATATGTACTCCTCCGCATAAGAATCCGGAGCATCCAAGTTAGAGAACGATGAAGGTTCCTCCAACCACATATGCCCCTTTTGCAACTGAGAGACAAAAAAAAAAAAGAGCACGCCTTCCAAAGATGCCCTCAACTCAGGACATCACTAGGCGTACTAACACAATCCATAGCTTACATTCATGAACTCCCATCTCGTACTGCTCTCGCTTTCACGCCAGCATTGGGAAGTCAGATTTGGGCACAACTCTTTCAAGCAATCACATTCCATGAAATATGGAAACTCTGTTGCAAAATCTCTATGCAAGAATTACGCAACCTGGGAAACCCCAACGGCATCGTTCGACCCTTCATCGTAAAAAGCTTAGAAGAGGCCATTAACTTCTCCATAGTCCACCTCCACCAAAGGAATAACCCTAAAAGAAGAAAACAGCTTCACGAAACACTCCTTACCTTAAGTACCCCCTCGGCAATCTGCGAAATAGATCACCGGTTCACACCACCAAACGTTATCCTCGCCCCTCCGGTACGGCACCTATGGCTCTAATCATAACCAAAAGTCAGTGGGATGGGTAATTCCACGGGCCGCTCATAGAGTGACTTGTTAACCCTCTCAACAATTGGTTACGACCATTGGTTGGAACTGCCTTTGGTGGTGGATTAGTGGGTCAAGCGTAAGCTGAATCCCACATAACCCTCGGAACTCAGTTCTGGGGGTACCTGCCCTGGTATAACGGTGTTGTATGGGGCACAGCTCCGGCTGAAAGCCCCCACCAAAAAGGTGCAGGCAGGGGTTACCACCACCGATGCGAACTCAAGCCAAAAACAAGAAATGCAAGGCAGCTTCTCGCCAACTGTGCTACTTGCCAGCTGAGTCTGTCATAGCTGCTACTGCTGTTTGTGGACCTACTACTGCTGATGCTGCTGCTTGCACAGCTGGTTTGATGCTGCTGCTGTGGCTATTTGTGTAAAATATCCACTATTTGTGGTTGCTGCTGCTATCGGTGTAACTGCACGCGCAATAGCTCCATCGATGCTACAACTGCTGTTGTTGGTACTGCTGTAGCCTCTGCTGCTTCTGCTGCTAGTAAAAATGCAGGTCCGTCGTTGGCGCAGGCATTGCTGGTGCCAATGGCTGCTACAGTTGCTGACGATGCTAATTTTATTGCTGGTGTAGTAGCTATGCTGTAGTAGCTGCTGATGCTGTGAGGTCCAAATGCGGCTACTGCTGCGGGCGTTGGATGTTTCAAGAGCGAAAGCTTGCTCCTGTAAACGCGAGCGTAGCAGCTGCTCCATTGGCTGCTACAATCAATGTTGTAGTTGCTGCAGCTTGATGGCTGGCTGTTGTGGCTGCTGCGGCTGTCGCGGTTGTGGCAGCTGTTGTTGCCCCTGCTTCCGATGCCGCCATCACAACAACGGCCAAATGGAACTGTGCTGTGCTATTGTAACAGCCCCATGCAGGTGAGGTTATGGCGGCCTCAAACGTCGTCACTACCAAACTTCATCACCAAAATGGAGGCCGCGCGAGGGAAGCCGCCAAAACATTTCAATAGCATTCTGTCTCCAGCACTGCCGGAGGACTGCATTACGTGAGCCATCATCTCAGGGCACCAGGTTGCCAGGGCTCCATTTTACCTGGACCTGTACGCCCCACCCAGCCCAGCCCAGCCCAGCCCAGCCCAGACCAGAGGTCTCTGTTGTTGCGTGGTGTATGGTGGAGCGCGAGGATGGCTGTCTCTCAATTGCCCTGATATCATGAGGGAATGTGATAACCCTCTCAGCTGCTGTCTGTGTGAGAGAGGATACGGTGTTTGTTACAAGGCGATAGATGACACTAATTTAGGTTGAGAGACGGTGAAGTTATGCTTGAAAACGTAGTTTTCAAGCACTGTAGGTTGGAGCAAACAAACAGGTGTATATATGTAGTCTCATTCACGTGTGTGCAGCTGAGCGCACAAGTCCAACCACCCAGTTTGAAAATAGACTAACCCGGCTGAAAGCTCCAAAACATCAGCAAAGCAGAACCCGGCAGACGTACGAGCTCCCTGACTGTCTGAATGACAATCGAAAAGAAGTGTCATGTGCAGAAATAGAAACTCTACGCAACCGTATCATGAACGAGCAACGAGAGCACCACTGAGAAAGTAGAAACCGGGAGGTGGTCACCAAGAAAACCATGGAGACAATGTGAGGGTGTCTTTGCTGGTACTGATGCTGTCAATGCAGCCATTGAGTGTCCCGGCATACCAGCAAGCCGTGGCGACAAGTCCAGAGATCATCGTGGTTACACCAACACTTTGCAGTTTTTCTACGTCACTAGAGTTTTCTTGGTGGACTGTCTCATTAGACTGAAATGCATGTTTTTCATTGTGTTTCCACTGATTGATGCCGGATTTTGTGCGTGTGACCAGTAGTTACAGGTGGTTTGGGATTTTGCATGTGTAGGTCTTGACATTGCTGTGTTTGGATGCCTGTGCGCAAAGTTATGGCCAAAACAGTGATTTTTGGGCCGGTTTTAGCACAAATTGACACTGCCGCATGCGTCACCCACTGTGCGTCGTGGCAGGTATGTATGTTGTGTGCTTGTAGAATGTCATCTCTCTCTGCACGTTGAAGCTGTTGCTCTTATGAGACTCTGAGCGTCTCGCCTAGCCCAAGCCATGCTATTTCTGCACCCACCCTTTGTGCTTGTGCGATCACTGAGTGGACAGTGTTGCACCGTCAGCAGCAGCAGTGCTAGGAAGTTTCCAGGTAGCTTCTCCTGGAATCAGAGCAGCAAGGCATCCCTTGTTGAGCTGTGCAGCAGAGACACATCAATGGCAGAAGTTGTGAGAGTCACAGCTACAACCACGGTCCTGAGAGATCCCACCACGCCACGATGACTCACCGCAGCAGGCAGCAGCAGCAGAAATGTCATTGCAACGAAAGCTGAAGTTGTATCATCACGCTATTGCAACGGAGGCAGTGGTGGGTTGCCCATCCCTGTCCAATAGCAGTTCAAGCACGCGGTGGTGCTGGACCACACACGAAGCTTCTTTGAAGTTTCATTCCAGGTCGCATTTATCACCCCCCATGACGTTCAAGAGCGGGACTGCCACAATGGACTACCATTTGGGCGTGTCAGAGATCGTTGGAAAGCTCTAGTCATGATCTCTCCAACGTATCCACTCGCGCTTTCTTTGGTACCCTGTAGCCAACAAGAAATGAAAATTTGATCTAAAATCTGGTACTTTTTGGAATTTCGGACAGACAAGAAAAATGTGATGTTTTCTTTAAAAAAAAATTGTTCAGTTGGTCTTCACAAAACCACCATGGAATTCAGCATTGTATCCTGCATCATCTCTCTAAATTTTGCTGCATTTGCACAACCTTCATGCTGATGTCATCATTGTGGGTGATGACGCCAATACCAACACTTTGCCAAATTTTTGGCTGAGACATTATGTTTTTCTAACGGTGTGATTCTTAGATAGATGCAATTGGATTGTCAATCAGGCCTTTTTTGTATTTCAATCTGCAAAGCGCCCCACATAGCGCCTGGCGGCGGCAAGCGGAAGGGGCATACTGCTCCTTCCGACTTTGGCACCGTGGCTGACACCATCAGTCCTTGCTCTTGAGGCCATTGGCTCCCTGTTCCAGGCGCTGAAGGACATCCGGGAGCAGTAGGCAGCACAGGCAGCCACCCTTGAGGAGATTCTCAGCATGCTACAGAGGATGCATCATCGTTTGCCAGTTGCAGGCGGACATCACAGCAGGATGTTCAGCTGTAGGGCATGCAACAGGAGGACATGCAACAGCATCTGCCTACTGGAGATGACAGTATTTGTGCTGTCGCCATGCTTCTGGCCTCCGGTGGCGAGAGGCTGTCAAGGGAATGAACCGTCTCCGATTGGATCAGTGGACTACTCCTATAAAGGATTTTGGTTTGTACATGCCTTCATTCTCGCAGTGCCTCTCTCCCGGCGTGTCCTTTCGGTGGACTTCCGATTCCCCGTGCACTCGAGGTTGCCCTTCCCACGGATCAGTGCCCAAAGGACTTTGAGACCCCACCACCAAGCTACAGTAGCGATGTTGGGTTCGACGCCTGGGAGACCCTCTTGCAGGTGTGGGCTGATTCGGAGGGCGTTTGGCCATGTTACTTAAGCCAACATCACATGGCTGACCCCCGCCAGGCACAGGTTGCGGCGAGAGCCATGTGCAACTTTCTCTATGCGTGTGCTAAGACGACGTTGTCCATTTCTGCCCATTCCTTGGGGCCCTTGGTATAGGCACTCGAGCTATCCTTGTTGCGTCTGTGAGCTGGTCCTGACCTTGCTAGTAGCCGAGACCCATGCGACAGTTACGGCGCGTCTCCGGGAGTTTAGCCCCATCCGGCAGGGTTCCTCTTAGCCAGCGGTAGCCTAATTTAGGCAAGCCATGCATATCCACACTCTCCTTGGCACCATCTACGGCTCCCAGTCGTGGGCCCTACACACCGTCATGATCAGGTGCCACATATATTCGGTCGACATGTTTACCTTCTGTGACCAGGCGATTCTTGCCAAGCTGTCAACCTCCTCATGACTCCTCCCTTGGACCCATGAATACTACCTGCAATAGACGGCCACACGTGAGGCTGCCGAGGACCATCAGGCGAGCCCACTGGTTTCCGTGATGACCGTCTCACCGATGACACCTCCCACCCTCATCGCATCGTCCTCACCCTCTTCTCTGTTGTCCTCCTCCCGCGGTATGGCCGCCGCTTCACAGGGAAAGTGTCAACCCGCCTGAGGCAAACAGACTAGAAAACAGGGCGCACACAATAGCACCTGCCGTCCGCTCCTAGCATTTCAGCTAGGAGAAAATATCACCCTCAGGATCACGGTTCCACACTGAGCAGTTCCTAGGCAATCATTTGAAAGCTACTGTGTCCACTTAACACTTGGTAACTTTCGCGCGAGGTGCTAGTCAAAGACTAACTCCTGGGGCTTAGACCAACCAGTGTCTTCTTTATACTGTTCCTTAGTTGGACAACTCTGTGAGGAGCATCTAAGGCCAGATTGTGTACTTGGAATGAGGAATGAGCCTGGTACATATAGTCCTAGGCGTGGCTTCTAAGGTGTGTGGGTAGTGGCACTTTTGGGGTGGTCACTCCACACCACCTCACCAGTCCGCCAATTGGCGAATCAACTGACCGCCAAGTGGCGTACTCTCCTCATGCATGGAGAAATGTCTAGGAAGCTTCCCTTGTGCAGGAAGGTCAAAAACCTTCCTGCGCACATGAAGGCTTGATCGCAGGACCTCTTGTTCCTAAGTCCAACATGCTATCTGTCATGCTACACTTCTGGTGTCTCGCTTGGACTTGCACCACGAACAAGGTTTGGGGGACTTACTCCAAGGGAGCAATGCATGCCCAACCTGTCCGTCAAGCCATAGCAGTGGCCATGGGGCATATAAAAAACAACAAAAAGAAGGGTAAATAGTGCCATGGAAAGGGACAACAGTAGTAGGTACAAGAACAGCAAGAGTGTCCACAACAGTCCGGTAGTGGTAGTGCATGTTCAGTCCATTGCTACATGGAGTGCGCACACCCTCTTGACACAATGTGGATCATGCGAGGCCTTCCCTTGCGGCAGACCGGACAAATCAAGGACTCATACAACCACTCTGTGCAGTCAAGCCTGAAGTCATCACATGTAGTTGGTGCCCGTCCGCCGGAGTGCCCTCGCACATCGAGGACCCATGAAAATGCCTTTCCGGAGGTATAGATGTCCCTACACGTAGTGGCGATGCCCCCTGTGCTTTTGGAGTGTGTTTTGATAAGTGAACCATTGAGTTTGGTGATAGGGTTTGACATGATTCGTGTCGGCGGATCTGCAGTCGGAATGTTGACCGTCGCTGAGTTACAGTTTGAGTTTCGGACTTTGAGCCAAGATTTTGGCAAGTTATCTAGCAACAACTTGTACTAGTGAGTTCCAGCGGATTATCTGCCGGAGCGACTTGGCAGTCCTCCGGGAATAACTCGCCGGACGGAATGACCATGTACCCCTTGTTTTGGAGAATGAGCTTGATTCCCCCTACCTCGGAACAATAAGCCTCATTTTCCTCTACCGTAAAACAATAAGCCTGATTTTTCCTCTGCCTTGCAATAATAAGTCTGATTCACCCTTCTGCATGGACGCAGGTTTTCATGCATTGAAATTATATACTATATCCCTCTCATTTGTCGAAATATAGCATGTCGACGCCACATGCATGCGGCGTCGACATGTTGACGTCAATTTTTTTACCCAACAATCACAAACTCATTTGTGAAGGGATTTGTGAGTTTTTGGAAGTGGTTTGCGGTCAGTTTGCATGGGGAGCCCGAGACTCCCAATCCGTTGAAAGGAATTCTGCTGGGCCCTGCCGCCGTGCGGCCCCGCAAGTGTCCACGCAAAAATAAAACCCTAGAATTCCGTGTGTGATTAGGAGGTGGGATTTTGTATCATTTATATATGGGCTAAAAGTGTTAATAAAATAACAAATGGGGAGTTTTGAACTCCCTATTCTTCAAGCGCCCGGGATTCTGGCCGACGTGTGTTGGGCAAAATCATCGGCACTTGAAGAACTATCCTCGCTCGCCCCCGTAGGCCCCTTGCCACCCGTTCAATTGTGCTCCTCAATCGCGAGGGCCGCAATCGGCAGTTGGGTGGATGGGTGGTGGGGTACAGGGAGGGGGGAAAGCCGGCGGTTGACGAAGTGCCGACCGGCATTTTGGTCGTGCAAAGTCCACCCTCCCCCCTTCCCGTCCCTCCCTCCCCCACAATGCTAGCACGGCCCTCCAATTTCAACGACCGCGATGGAGGGCTGCAATCTAGCACCGTATTTCCAATTTCACCATGTTCGAGAAGCAACGTGTATCCCTTTCTGAGCATGGTTAAAACCAGTGGGATAATGGGGAATTTTGTTGCCAGACAGGAACGGATGGGAGTGTTGGAGAGATGCTCCTCACCATGGCAGGAGTGACTCCAAAAAGGAATACCAAAAAGACAAGCCCAAGTGGCTTAGTGGTTAATGATGTCCACCTCTAGAGTCAGGGGCCTGGGTTCAAGTCCCACAAGATCAAATTCTGCCCTGCCTCAAGGGAGGTGGAAAACAGATGCCAGGAAGCTAGCTTAACCTCTAGAATTTCTCCTTGAGTTTCTAGAAGGCTAGGTGAGGGTCCAGGAAGCAGGCACACCTTCTAGAAGAGGTGACTTGTCCTGCAAGGCATCTAGAGGTGTCTTGGTCTTCTGGACACCTTCCCTCCTACTAGAAGTAAACTGAGGAATTTAGGAAGGGGCAGAAACTTTACTCTTGTCGGTGTGGTGGGAAGTTTTCCTTACACCACTTCGGAAGGAGTTTTACTTGTTGCGGTGGAAGTTGTGGAGTTGTATGCGAGTTTAGCGGTTGGCAATTTAGCAGTCCAATCGTTCTTGTGCTGCTTGCATAATGCATGGAGAATCTATTTGAGCATGTGATTGATCCGTTCCATTTCTTCGTCTGTTTGAGGATGGAACGCCGTTGATAGCTGGATTTGACTGCCATAACGCGACATCAATTTGCGCCACAATAGGCTGGTGAAGCAACCGTCTTTGTCACTGATGATGGTATGTGGCACACTGTGCAGTTGTATGATATGGTTTATATTCATCCATGCTCTTCCTTCTATGGGGATGGTGGTCGTGGTTGGGAGAAAGTGCAACGTTTTTGAAAACCTATCCACCACGAAGAGAATGGCATCATAACCCTTGGGAGTAACGGGCAGTCCCGTCACGAAGTCCATGCTGATGTTGGCCCATGGTTCCGTCAAAACATGTAGGGGTTGGAGTAGACCGACCAGCCTCGTGCAACAAGATTTTTTGTCTCTGATAGGTGTCGCACAATTTGTCGAAGGCTGAAATATTGGTCTGCATCTTGTCCCACCAGTAGGATTTAACGAGCTTCTTGAGCGTCTTGTCCTCACCAAAATGTCCACCTACAACAGTGTCATGGCGTTCCACCAATGTTATTCTTCATAGCTCCTCAATTGGAGGAACGACAGATTGGCAAGTGAATGACAGTCACTAGTAGGGGTCGTCGAACCAAAACTTGGTGTTGTCATACCCGCCGAACTCCTCATAACCTTTTGCGAATAGCCTCGCGAGGTACAAGTATTATTCAATGAGAAAAGTGTTAATCTCGGCCACCAATTTAGGTTATTGACTCAAAGCATCAACTGGATTAGTTTTTCCAAGGTGGTACTCGATGTCTTGGTCAAAATTAGGCTCAAGGAACTCAATCCATCGAGTTTGTCGAAGGCTCCGATTTGGCTGAATCTTAACATGTTTCAGCATGTGGTGGTCCGTGAGAACAATGCATCATTGGCATTCCAGGTAGTACCACCACATTTTGAATGGGTGCACAAATGCGAGAATTTATTTATCGTAGACTGAGTAGTTGAGCTCCAACCTGTGTAATCTCCTTGACATATACGCCACCAGTTGTTCCCCACTGCCGTTGTATTGGAGGAGACAATTCCGATGGCTCAATCGGATGCGTCGGTGGCCATGATGTAGTCCACCATTGGATTTGCCAGTTGTACAGCTGGCGCTGAGGTCAAAGCATTCCTAAAAAAATTGAATCCTCCTTGTTTTCTGTCCTCCCAATTTCACTCAGTTTTTTTCTAGTAAGATCGGAGAGAGCCACTGACACTAAAGCGTAGTCTTTACAAATTGACGATGTTGGTTACAAAAGCCCAAAAATACATGGACATCCCAAACATTTGTGGGCGTCGATGAATCAGGGCCAGCTTCGACCTTTTTGGGGTCCATGATGATCCAGCCGCTGCCGATGATGTGGCCGAGAAATTCGATCCAAGAACGACGGAAGTCACACAGTGAGAGTTTTCTCGAAAACTTCTCCCTTAGCAAAACTTCAAGAAATTTTTGGAGATGTCCATTGTGGTCTTCCAGGGTGAGGCTGTGCACCAAGATGTTGTTGGCAAAACGACAATGAAGTCATCGAGACACGGACGGAATATGTTGTTCATCACCGCCATATAAATTGGAAGGGCATTTTTTAGTCTAGAATTCTGTCTTCTTGATGCCTTATCAGATACATGAATCTGATTATAACCACTCTGTCGGTCCTCCGAAGGGCCTGAATTTTCGTTGAAAATTCAGGCCCTTCGGAGTTGGTGAAAATTCCGTGCGCTCTTACTCTCGTATGGTGATGTTGTTCAACGCTCAGTAATCCATGCACATATTCATTTCTCTAGTTTTATTTTTCATGAAACGTATAGGTGTCCTGTATGGTGACATAGAAGGTCCGATGAGCCCCTGATCAAGGATCTCGTCCAGCTCATTACCGGTCATCTGAAATGTCTCCTTCACTGGCGGTCTGCTGTCCAGCTTCAGGACTATCTGATGGTCGATGTTTTGCTGCGAAGGTAGCTCTTGGGGCAGTTTTCAGTAAGAAATCCTTTGAACTCCTCGATGAGTGGTGTGAACTCCCATGGTACCATTGCAAACTTTTCAGGTGTGGAGGCGACGTCGTTGTCGTTTTGGCAGCTACAATTTCTTCTGCTTTCCCTGCTTCCATGTGGACTAGCCAGGCATGAGTCCTGCGTCAGGCACTCTTGGCCATGTCCAGAGAAACAGGTTGGCGTTTTGTGGCTGACGCAACTTCCCCGTCTGCTCCTACCTCTGCTGCTTCCCATAAGCATCGTTGCACCGCGGGTCGCTCGACCGGAGGTAGGTGTCATTTTCTGCCAGCGATGTTGACGTAGACCAATCTGCTACTCCAGTGTACTTCTGGATTGTGCTGGTATAGGAAATATTTCCCGAGCATGTTGTGATGGCTCATTGGACAAGTTCTCCAGACGGATAGGTCGTGTAGATCTCTGATTTGCAGTCGCAGTGGCTCACAAAAGTCGACGGATCTTCTGTCATCCGTCAACGGTTTTTACTTCAATCAATCCCGATCTGGTTTAGAGATCCCAGCTTCATTGCTTACAAAGCTGTGAGAAGATCTTCCATCCAATAGTGCTGGTACCATTTTATGACTCTTCCAATCCCTCTGTTGCAGTCCTAGGAGTATTGTCTGTTGGTAATCCTTGTACCCCTTGCCAAATTTTACGATCTCAGGGACCCTTGTTATGGCAATGTGAGCCACTCTGATGGGCAGTCGGCCCAGAATGTTCCGACAGGACAGGAGTCTCACCGCCTACTCCTGTCCTTTGTAGTTTCTCGCCTCCTGATTTTTTCTTTCTGAATTCCTTCCTTTTTGGGTTGTTGATGCAGTTTCTAGCAGTTGCACGAGATATGACCCGGCTTCTTGCTCTCATAGCAGAGCCGCTGATCGTGTTGATTGACGGCGTCCATCTCTATCAAAGACAAGCTTTCCTCTAACTGTGGATTTCCTCCACCATGATAATGATTGTGGTTTTTTGGTTGCCAGTCATTGGATTCTTGCATCCAAGTGTTGTAGTTGGCACTGTCGATGCAGTCGGCTGTTGCGGTCATTTGCAAAAGGCCATTATGGATGCCAAAGATGGCAATTTCTCACCAAACATCTTGCTGGATGCCATTGTTGTAATAGAAACATATTTTTTCAGGAACGAGGTCATTGCCGATGATGACTTTACGGAAATGTCGAGTGGGATCCTTCACGCTGGTCTGCTGACAAAGACGTTGGAGTCT
>SZWC01004017.1:89984-121455 GCA_023375785.1 Penium margaritaceum | reverse complement strand
TCTGCATCTTCTACCATTTTTGAGCCCTCATCTTCCTTTGTCTCTTCAGTCCCCTCTGTCTCCTCTGAGCCCTTTGTCTCTTCGAACCCCTCTGTCTCTTCAGAGCCCTCTCATACACAGCTGCGCCTCTGGTTTCCTTTGAACCCCCTATGCCCTCTACTTTGCCCTTTGCTGAACCTTCTCCCTCTGTGCCCCCACGCCCCAGTTCTCCTGCTGCGTCGTCACTACCCTCTGCGCCTTTCCCATCTGGTCCTCCTGTCTCACCCTACACCCACGGTGGTCACCTCAGGGCACTGCCGTCTTGATCTTGTTCTGTTCTATCTGGCAGCCCTGGCCTTCGCGCCCTTGGCCTTGTGACTTTTGCATTGCCCCCAGCTGTCTCTGTTGTGCACCCCAGTACTACCCTTGGCTACTCTCTCATTGAGCACGAGTTTTGCCTAGCCGTCTCTTCCGTGGTTGGGTATGTTGCCTCGTTCTTTGCTACTGCTGGCCTTTCTCCTCTTCCACCTACAATCCTAAATTTCCAGGCTGCTCCCACAGCCGCCAACCCTCCTCTGTGGGAGCAGGCTATGAAGTCAAACTTGACGCACTGCCTGAGCATGATGTGTACGAGCTCGTGGATCTGCGACCAGGCCCCAAAGCTGTCGCTGCCAAATGGGTCTAGGGTCGCAAACTGAACCCGGGCAACATCGTTGACAGGTACAAGGCGCATCTCACGGCAAAAGGTTTCTCTCAAGTCCCTGGGGTTGACTTTGATGAGACATTCACCCCAACTGGTCGGTACACCACTTCTAGTCAAGGGCACTACTCAGTCTTATGGCCCAGCATGACTAGGAACTGGAACAGATGGATGTCAACAATTCCTTTCTCCATGACAAACTTGACGAGGAGATCAACATGGTGCAACAACCCAGATTCTTGGATGGAACCAATAGAGTTTGGCGCCTGCGAAAGGCTCTCTATGTTCTAGAACAGTCCCCACGTTACTGGAACCAAGAAATCACAACAACTCTGGATAAGGGAGGCTTCTAAAGAAGCATTGTAGATCCCGTCCTGTTCCTCACTGCTCCCACCAAACCACTTGTTGCCATCCTTGTCTACGTGGGCGACCTCCTTATTGCTTCTCCAGATTTTGCCTCCGTGAAGGCTGCAAAGCCTCTCCTATAGTCACCATACAAGATGAAAGACCTCGGTCCAGCACGCGTCTTTCTGGACATGGAGTTAGAATGTGACCGCATACATCATACCTTGCACGTTCACCAAGCTGTGTATACTCGCAGCTTGGGGGAGCGTTTTGGACCACTCCTTGCCTCTGTCCCCACATCCTCTAGTCCCATGACCCCAGCCGGTCAATTGCTCTTGAATTCCTTGGAGCCATCCAAACTGGGAGAGGCTGTGGATGTGACTACCTCAAGGTGGTTGGCTCTTTGATGTATCTCACTACTACTACTCGTCCTGATGTAGCATTTGCAGTGAACTTTCTGTTGCAGTTTTTTCAGTGTTTACAAGAACGTCATCTTGAAGTTGCATTGCGAGTGGTGTGGTATACACTCTCCACACCACGCATTGGGTTCTACTTTCATGCGTAGCCCTCGATCCTCATTGACGGCTTCACTAACTGTGACTGGGCTGATGACTCTGATGCACGCAGCCAAATGGGATACATCTTCATGGTTGGCGGAACAACGGTCTTGTGGAAAAGTGGAAAACAAGGATGTGCTGCCCGCAAAACCACTAAGGCTGAGTATGTGGCTCTTGGCGCAGGCACATGCGAAGCTGTCTGGCTTTGTCATCTACTAGAGCAATTGCGTTTCCCCATCCGCTGCATCGCCATGCACTGTGAAAATCAAAGCATGAAGACCATTGCAAAAAACAGTCACATGCAACCAGTTCGCAACAAAGTAATGCTCCACATCAATGTGGAGCATTACTTTATTCGTGAATACATTGCTGTTTGCGTTGTCCAAGTTGCTTGAGTGGACACACGGTCTCAGAGAGCTGATTTTCTCACCAAGGCCCTCAGCCAAAATGTCTTCAAGAGTGATTTCCATTATGTTGGTCTCAGTTTTCTCCATGACCCTGGCTGAAGTGCATAATGCTTGCCTGTGACTATCTGTATCTCATCCTTATGAACGTACCATGTTCCATGTGTGTTTCTCTGTGGATAATGTGGGAGTGGTGAAGTTTTGTTGGCCAGTCACATCTCTATGCCCTCTTGTCTCACTCCACATGGCACACACACCTGTACAGATTAAATGACAATGGCCTTACCTGGGAAGACGCCACATGAGCTCATTTTGACTGCAGACCCTCACTCCACAAAGCAGTCGATCTGCCCAAAAGTTCCCTCTGGCACATGCATGGCCATCGTTTGATCATTTTGCCTTGATGTCGTTGATGCTAGGGTTTGTAGACTCTCACTGTCGTTCCCTGCATCCTTGTGACTTGCTTGTGGGTGTTTGGGGGAGCTGCATGATTTTCCCGGGTGCTGATCCTTAGGGAGCCACCGTGCCAGCTGTTGGCTGTACACTGGTGATTAGCCGCCCTCAGATTAAATCCGAGCGGGCGGGCTCGACCCCCGGGTGGTGGTGCATGTCGGCTTGAGCGTCTGCTTGATGCCGACGTGCACTCACCGGCTTAACACTATCGCGCCCCGCTCCTTAGTCTCTGTCTCCCTGATAACTTCACTTTGCAAGTCAAGAGTTCCATGTCTATGGCGTTTGATGCTATCTAGCTCACGTCACCTTGCTTGCTTCTCCAGCTAGGCAGTTTCATAGAAACTACAATTCCATCTGTCATGCAAGCTTAACAGCAGTTGTAAGCGGGTCAGTAGCCACGTCCAGGTCAAGTCTCCATGAGTATGGACAACATCCTAGAGTGCAATAATTGTAACGACCTCCGGTGTGTTTTATGTGTCATGGAGCATTGTGGTGTTAAGTGTTGAATTTGAGCGTGACTTGATGGAGCGACACCTAACATGTCATTTAGATGGGCACTGATGTGCTGTGGGTTGACTTCTTGATGAATGCCCTCATAGTTGAAAAGTTTTACATTGATTTTTGTTCCATGGGATCAAGTCATTTATCTAGGGATTGATGAGCATGGTGTGCTTGGCTTGTAGCATCAATGACTGCATATGTGTGAACGTGCTTTCCATCCGGTGGTGCGGAAATGCTGGATTTTTTCATTACCATGTCCACTCATGCACAATTTCGGGTTACCTCTCTTCTTGAATCCATGCAGAACACATGGCAATGACATTGATCCGAACATGATGGCCCCGCTGATGAGGAGTCCCACCCGGGCTCTGATAGTGAACAGTCGTCAAACGTTTCTCAGTGGACAGTTTGACGGCTTTATTAGCATGTCCCTACATATTCGACACATGAATTGTTATTCCACCTATCTGGAAATTCTTCACTGCACCCAACTTGGGTTTCTTCGTCGGCGGCCTCAAAACACCTTGATGTAGTAAGTGTGGACACAACTACATCCATAAACATGATTCTTCCTAGTGCTGGCCCACGCAACTTGTTCCAGTCTGCCGCACGTTGGCACCCTTGCATCAATCATTCATGTATCTTCACTGTTTTTACTTCCCACTTGTTCTCTCTCTTGCTCTCTCTCCGCAAACCCTTTGTTCGAGACTAAGTATATCCTTCCCAGCCATTGGGCTAGGGGAAAATCATGGCTGTTCCAATTGTTGTGATTTGTGACGTTCCTGTCGACCTGTATAGTTTACTGTGACCACCAGGCCGTGTCCATACTTGTGCAGATCCCTGATGCGGACCCTGGTGGTACCGGTGCGTCATCTGGTGGCGGACTACCAGCTTGGAGCTGACCGACGGCCGTTCCAAAGCTCCGGACGCTACCCGGGACCTCCTGCAGTTCTTCCGCAACACGTAGGAGTTTATCGGTGGACTGGCCGTGGGCCCGATTTGCATGTTTTTGCATTGTGTGTCCACCATTTGATGCTGCATGCATCGTCCAGCTTGTGATCCTGCACGTCTAGCGTTCTGACATGTTTGCGCAAAGTTACGGCCAAAACAGTGGTTTTGGACCGGTTTTAGGACAGATCTTGCACTGCCGCGCGCGACACCTGCCGTGCGCCACGGCAGATACTTATGCCATGGACTTGTCATTTTTCATCTCTCTCTGTAAATGCCATTGAAGCATTCTGACATTTTGCCTTGTGTCTCCTAGCCAGACCCTTGCCGTTGTGTGCATGACTTGTGACTGTCGTAATCGTCTGACCAGGCACTGACGCCTAGTCGGCGGCTGTGTGGCTAGGAAGCTTCCAAGCATCTTCTCATGGTATCAGAACGGTGAGACAGTTCTCACCGAGTTGCGCAGCAAAGACGTAGTAGAGCAGCAATAGTGAGATTCACCGCTGCAGCAGTTCCACAGGGACCTATCGACGACTGCCGACTGCCTTCGACGTCACTCATCATCATCACGTGAGACTGCATTAGCAGCAGCCGCTAGTAGCAGCAAGCGACAGCTGTAGTAGGCTATAGTCGCTAGCAGCTGCCAACATTGGTACATGCAGCAGCATTGAGCAACAAAAGCAGCAGTGCAAAAGAGCAATAGCACAGCAACAGCGCAACAGCAGCGACAACAACAGCGCTCGGCGGCAGTAGCACACCAGCAGCGCTCGGCGGCAGCAGCACAGTAGCAGCACAGCAGCAGCAGCAGTAGTAGCATAGCAGTAGTGTAGCAACAGTGGAAGCAGTAGTGGCGGTAGCAGTAGCAACGCAGCAGTAGTGGCGGCAACAGTGAGCGGCCGCGGCAGCAACGTGCAGCAGCCGCAGCGCGCACCAATAGCAGTAACAGCACGCAGCTGCTGCCACAGCTGCGCACGTAGCCATGCGGCTGCTGCTGCAGCTGATGACGCAACAGCAGCAGCTGATGAGAGGAAGCTGCTGTTCAGCTTCCGTGAAGCCTCCGCGCGGCTGCTGTGGAGCGGTTGCCTGCTTTTGCAACAACCGCGAGGGTTGAAAAAAAAAGTTAGGAGGGGAGCTGACCTCAACATTTTTCCTTGCTGATGTCATCAGGTCATGCTGACGTCAACAACTTCCTGCTGACATCAGCACTTTCCTTAGTGAAATTTTTGGTCGGAGAGTGAACAATTGCTAGCGTTTCAACTCCTCGAGAAACGCTGATTTTTTTGCAATTCGACCACGTCAATGTCTGGGCCCATAATGAGCGGCGACATGGCTCTGTCTAGTGATAAGGGAAAAAGGATACTAGATCCCTTTTCTTTTCCTCAGGGATCATGAGCCCACGTTCGTAGGCTATGGAGGACCTGCGGAGCCTGCGGGACGAGATGCATCGCCTGTAGCGGGAGCAAACTGATGCCATCCGTACACTCACGGGGCATCTTCGAGGTCATTCCACAACCCCACGACGGAACCCTTAAGGAGCGGCCGATGTCTCACCCTCTACACAGCAGTCAGTTCCGGCACCGGAGACAGGAGCTGGAGTCGACCCGCCACCTCTAGATCCTTGGGATGAGGATCAGATATGCCAGGCATGAAGGACGACTCCCCCGAGCGCGAGATTTGTGTGCTTCAGGAGTATCTCCGCCAGCTTCAGATGAACTCTCGAGCCCCACACACATCTTGCTTTCCTGAGATTTGATCGTCGCCTGACCTCCACCCCAGCGACTTCCCTCTTCCTAGTGTCTTTCCCATCCCTCGTCCTTCCCAGCCTGTGGTTGCTCTCCCTACGGAGCGGCAACCAAGGACTTCAAGACACCGCCCCCACGGTATGTCAGCGAGGACGGTTTCGATTGTTGGGAGATCCTCTTCAAGGTTTGGGCAACTTCAGAGGGCGTGTGGCCCTACTACAGCAGTCTGTATCAGACTATGGACCAAGCACAGGTGCTGATAGCGGCTAGGGTGATGCGCAAACGTCTCTACGCCATGCTGCGCGAGGCCGTCGTCGGCTTCCGCTCCTTCCTTGGCGAGGCGGGTACAGGCACCGGCACTGATCCACGTGAGGGCTCGGATCTGGCATTATCCCTGCTTGTTGCAATGACGCACGCTACCCACGCCGCGCACATTTGTGCCTTTCACTCCCTTTGTTAGGGGCCTGCCGAGCCTGCAGCCGACTACTGGCAACACGCCATGCACATCTACACGCGCCTTGGGACCTCAGGAGGTACACTGCTATGGGTGCTCCACACGATCATGCTCGGAGTTTGCCTTGAGCACACAGATATCTTCACAAGGTACAGCGATGATGTGCTTGAGCCTTTTTTGGCCTCACTGCAGCTTCTTCCCAGGACGCACCAGCTCTTCCTCCAGGTTTCTTCCGCCCGTGAGGCAGCCGCGGCTCATCAAGAAACCCCCCTTGCTGCACCAGTTGTTGCATCATCACCGATGCCTCTCCTATAGACTCCATCTCCATCCTCTGCCACGTCCTCCTCTTCCCCTTCCACCCCGATTACACCGACTGAAACACAGGGTGTCGTAGCAGCAGCACGGGGGAAGAAGGGGCGACGGAGGTGCGGCTCGGGCCAGCTGCAGTCACAGTAGCAGCCGTCATCAAGCAGTAATAGTAAATGCTTTGTTCTCTGCTACAACTATGGAGGCGCTCATCGCTACACCGAGTGCCAGCAGCCGCTTGACTGGGCGCGGAATACTTGCGGGCTCCAGGCTGCGCATGCACTACGGTCTTCATCGAGCAACACATCTTTCGGGCGCACGGCGACCACGACCGTAGCAGTTCCTGCTTCATCATCGGCGACCAGCGGCAACCCAAACCCACGTGACCGCACCATCGCCAAGCTTTGACACAATGTAGCGCTTCGCTTTTAGGGAGGTGCGAGTGTATGGTCACAGGCGGGTGGTTCACAAACTGTCCGTTCGTCTGTTCTTGTGGCTCAGGATGACTCGTGTGGGAGGGGCACATTCGACATGTGATGACTATGGGCCTGACTGTACAGATTGGATTCATGAGTCTCACCTTTGTGCCCTTCGTCGTTCCTCCCCACATGCTGCCTAACATCCATCTGAGGCCGAGTGTTCCATTGCCCATTGTACAGTGACGTCCTCTCGTCGTGATTCTGGTGGCACTTGGATCATCGATTCAGGTGCCACTCATCACATGACCTGTCGTCGTAGTGATTTTGTTGTTCTCGGCCCTGTTGCGTCTGTTTGTTCCGTCCGCACAGGCTCTGGTCAGTCCTTGCCAGTCCAGGGTGTTGCGGTTGTGTTTCGATGGTCTGTCTGGACCCCTACATCTTTCCGAGGTGTTGTTTGTGACTGACCTTGAGCTCACTTTGCTTTTTTTACGTGCATGCACATTGATGGGACTCTCTGTGGAGTACACTACAGAGTCCGTGACTGTGACTGTTATTGACGCTCGTAGCGTTATTCTTTGTGCCTTTGTGGTGGATGACCTATATTGTGTCTCTTAGACTTTTGCTCCTTGCTCCCCCTCCCCTTCAGCTCGTGTTTTTATCAATGGTGTTCTGTCTCCTAAGCACAAGTGATTTCTTCATCACCGCCTGTGTCATGTAGGCTCTGACACTGTCTCGAAGCTCATTTGGACACAACCCGTCCTCGGTCTTGACGCGGCTTCTTTCGAGAAGTCGCCCAAGGCCGACTGTCTCTTCTCCGCTCAGGGTAAGATGCATCATTGCACCTACCCTGACTCCCGTTCTTGCACACTTTGCCCTCTCAAGTTAGCCCATTTGGACCTTCTTGTTCCTCTTCCTATCGAGTCTCTGTCCGATCGGGGTCGATACGTCCTGACGCTGACTGATGACTTCACCCAGATGCGATGGGTCTACAGCCTACACCAGAAGAGTGATGTCGCTCTTGCAGTTTGCCTCTAGCTAGTGATGTCCGAGCTTCTGTCCCGCCACACGTTGCACACCTTTCGCTCGGATCGCGACGGCGAGTTTCTCGGCAAGATGGCCAGCTTCTTTGCCGAGCACGGGATTTTTCATAAGGTCTTTGCTCCTGCTACTCCTCAGCAGAATGTTGTTTGTGAGTGCTAGAACCACACCATGGAGGATGCGGTCCGCACTATGCGGACTGAGTGCGGTCTCCCAGAGTCCTTTGCTTTTGAAGGCTTCACCTACATGACTTGGGTCTAGAACCGCCTCCTGCACGGTCCCCTTCTGGACCACGTCACACTGTATGAGCTCTTGTTTGGTCACCGTGCCGACTTGCACGTCGCTCACGTTTGGGGATCCTTGGCTTTTGTGTGGTACACCGAGGACCAGCAGGGGTCCAAGGTCTCACCGTGGGGTCGCTTGTGTACCTTTATAGGCATCTCCTTGCATTCAAAGGTCTGGTTCTTTTGGGACCCCGCTCATCATCGCATTGTTGAGTCATGCGACGCGCTCTTCTTTGAGTCCCTCACTTACCGTGATGTGACATCGATTACGTCGCTGACCGTCACGCACGTTCCTACGTGTGAGGTTTCTCGATAGATGGGGGAGTGAGCGCCTGTGAGGAGCTCTTGCCAAGCTGATGTGTCCGTTTGAGTTCCCTCCACTTTGCGGTCTCCGGCTCTTGATGACCCAGTGATCATCATTGTCTTCCCAGAGACCTCTACAACACCGCCGGCTTCTACCCCTGTTCCCTCGCACCCCAAAGGTATCCATGATCCTGTGCATACTCCTGTGACCATACCTGTGTCCGCCAGCACTCCTGCCTTTGTGCGTGGCCCTGCCTCACCTGCTCCCACTGTCATACCGAGTCTTGTGTCTCCCACACACATAACTCCTTGCATGGCATCACCAGCTCCATTGCCTGAGCCCTCCCAGTTACGATTGTGCCTGTTCCTGAGCCAGAGGTACACCCCTCGAGCCCAGGTTACTCCCGTGAGCCTGGCGGTCATCTTCGATCATTGGAATCTGGAGCTCAGTGAGTGTCTGGTCCCGCACCCAGGCGCTCCACTCCCAGAATCGTGAGTGGTGATCCCGGCACAAAGGCCCTAGGCCTGAGTGTCCGCACTGAGCACAAAGAGGTACATCCGGCGTGTCCCATAGGGCACGACCTCGTCACTCGCGAGTTTCATATCGCTTGTGACGCAGCAGCCAATCTTGTGGGCGACAGACCTAGCACTAAGGCGTATGCTCTTGCCACACAGAGCTCTCCCTCTATGGCGCCTGACCTGGGTACACTGAGGGAAACTCTCTCATCACAGGATGATGACGCTTGGCGTGCTGCCTGCGAGGATGAGCTTCGCGCCATCCGAGAGCACGGAGTTTACGAGCTAGTTAACCTTCCACCTGGGAGGGATGCTATTTAGGTCAAGTGGGTCTTTCGTAAGAAAGTGAAGCCTGATGGCTCACTGAAACGCCACAAGGCTTGCTTGGTTGTCAAGGGGTACTCTCAGATTGAGGGTATCGATTACACAAATACCTTTGCCCCTTTCGGCCGCATGACCTCAGCTTGAGCGTTGTTCAGTGTAGTGGCTGAGCATGACTGGGAACCACACCACATGGATGTGAAAAATGCATTACTTCGTGGCTCTTTGGATGAGGAGATTTACGTGGCTCAGCCACCTAGCTTTGAGGACAGTGACAAGGTCTGGTGCTTGCGCAAGTCCTTGTACAGTCTCAAGAAGTCTTCTCGGTGTTGGAACCAGGAGATCACTGGTACTCTGACTCGTGTGGGATATGTATAGAGCAAGGCAGATCCCTCTCTCTTCATCCGACGGACGCCTCAGCGGTTCACCACCATCCTGGTCTATGTCGACGACCTTCAGATTGCGTCTCCTTCACTGGAGGCCGTGAAGGAGGCTAAGGTTGTCCTCGAAACTGCCTACAAGATTAAGGACCTTGGTCTTACAACGGTGTTTCCTGGCATGAAGATCGTGCAAGACCGCAGACGTCGTACTCTACTACTGCACCAGGCCCAATATGCATGTGTTGTAGGGGAGCGCTTCAGCGACCTCCTCGGCGTAGTGCCCACGGCTTCCACACCTCTTGCGCCTGATGGGCTAGATGCCCTAAAGGTGGACGATCCCACATAGCTGGGGGAGACATTGGATGTGACCTTGTACCTCCGTCGCATCGGATCTCTAATGTACCTGGCCACTACCACACGTCCTCACATTGCCTTTGCCGTCAACCTCCTTGCCCAGTTTTTGCAGGCTCCATGCACTAGAGCCCTTCACGTGGCCGTACAAGTGGTGCGGTACGTGCTCTCCACACCGTACCTCGGACTCTGCTTTCGCCGGCAGTGTTTGATGGTCCTTGACGGCTACACTGACAGCGACTGGGCCTGGAGCCGAGATGGACGCAGTCGCACGGGTTACACATTTGTGCTTGGTGGTACCGCTGTGCCCTGTCGCAGCGGGAAGCACGGCTGCATTTCACGTAGCTCATCAGAGGCAGAGTATGTTGCCCTGGGTGCAGGGGCTCCTGAGGCCATATGGCTGCAGCGCCTGTTCCTTGAGCTGGGTGAGTGAGTGCCTGCCATTGTGCTTCATTGCGACAACCATAGTGCATTTTCCATTGAGGTGAACTCTAGTATCTTCCATGCTCACACCAAGCACATTGCGGTTGAGCCTCACTTTGTGCATGATCTGGTGGAGCGACATGTGATCTCCGACATTTGGGTTGGCACTGACATGCAGCGTGGACTGGTTGTGGGCCCGATTTGCATGTTTTTGCATTGTGTATCCACCGTTTGATGTTGGATGCATGCATGTGACCAGTCGTAGCATCCGACTAGTGATCCTACACGTCTAGGTCTAGACGGCGTAACGTTCCGATATGTCTGCGTAGAGTTACAGCCAAAACAGTGGTTTTGGGCTGATTTTAGGACAGATCTTGCACTGTCGCGCGCGACACCCGTCATGCACCGCGGCAAGTACTTGTGCCATGGACTTGTCATTTTTTATCTCTTTCTACGAATGCTATTGAAGAATTCTGACTTTTTGCCTGGTGTCTCCTAGCCACACCCTTGCCGTTGTGTGCACGACTTGTGACTGTTGTCACCGTCTGACCAGGTGTTGGTTTTTGCGCATCTCTCATTGTGCTCTGTTGTGTCCTCCCGGCTTGTGTACATCAGCGTGCAGATGACTGACGGCGAGACTCGATGCTGCTGGAGTGTCGTCCGGTGGCGCCAACGCTCGTTAAGGCCTCCTTGCAGTTTGCTGGAGCCTCCTCCCTCCGAAGACATGCTCAGCTCCATCAGCAGGCCTCCTCGGTGGTCGGGCCACCGGTGGTCACTGCCACTACAGATGCTGTCTACATGAACCCAACGCTAATTCTGACTGTGCCATTGCGTCTGCTGCATCATGCTCTGCCTAGGGTCCACGTCTCTTGCTGTGTGGCACTGTTTGGCATCATAGACTATCGTAGGCACTGCTTGGGTTCGGACAGCCATAACTCTTTGCTGCTATTTTTCTAGCTGATTTTGAACGGATGACTGCGTTCCCAGCATTAGTATTATGGTATGGTCCAGTTTTAAGGCAAAACGGACAACGCCCGGGTTTTGGGCTGTCGGACGTCTCGCAGGGCTCACCGAGAAAACCCTGCCTGCCAGAAAATAGGTCCATGACTATTTTCTCATTGGCTGGTTAGCTGAGTAACGACTTCTACACTAGTGGGGGAGAGCTATAACTTGGAGGGGTCTCCCATTGTTGCACATTCTTAACTCATAATCAGTTACTTCTAGTTTTCACCTGTTTTCTGGTGCTAACAATGACGCGCACATTTCTGAGTAACAAACACAAAGCTTCCATACTTAGTCTCTAGAGCAGCAGACTGAGGGGGTAGCAGACTTCAGCAACGGACGTGGAAGCCAGCACACTACATCAACAACGCTACTGCCCCAACCTGCTGCCGAGTTTTCCATTTTGGTATTAGAGCCAGAGCGTAGCAGCAGCAGCAGACAACTGGCGTACAGGTGCCTGACTACGCCGGCAGACCCCCTATACGCGCCAGTGCAACGGAAATGCTATCAAGTTTTTCGGACAACATTGACCTTCCTGGTGGCGGCGTCAGAATTTCTCCCACAGCCACTGGGCCAGCGGAAATGCTGTCGGATATTTTTCGGTAGCACTGACCCCCACATTGGACGCGAGAAGGAGAGCGGCGGGCCACATCAGGCGCTTGCTAGCGACAACGCACGTGGCAACCTCCTCCAGGTGTAGTGGCTGGCCGCAACAGCCCACATCAGTAGCAGCAGCAGTAGCTTGCAACAGCAGCAAGTAGTTGCAGCAGCAGCGAGTAGCAGCGGTGCGCAGCAACAACTGGCAGCAGCAGCTCGTAGCACCTCGCAGCAGTAGCAGCCCGCAGCAGCAGCCAGAAGTAGCAACAGCAGCAGCACCAGCAGCTGCAGCGAGCGGTAGCAGCAGCGACCAGCAGCAGCCGCAGCAGCAAGAAACAGTAGCAGGGAGCAGCAGCGAGCAGCAGCAGTAGCAGCAGCAACAACAGCAACAGCAACAACAACAACAACAACAGTAATTGCTGCACCTACCCGCAACCCGCTTCTTGCAGCGAGCAACAAGCTATTGACAGCAAGCTTGCTGCTCGTAGTGAGCAACAAGCAATCAACAGCGAGCAGTGAGCTCGCTGCTAGTAGCTTGCTACTCGGAGCGAGCATTGAGCTCGCTGTGACGAGCAAAAGGAAACAAAAATGAAGGAGAAATAAATCCCCCACCCCACCAACAGCATTGGTGCTATTGCAGCCACTATAGCAGCCGTAAGAGCCGTACCAGCACGGAACAACTTAGCAGCAGATGCAGCTGCAGGCGCAATAGAGGCCGTAGTAAGAGCAGCAGCAGCAGTGGCAACAGCAGCAACAGCAGCAGCAATAGCAATAGTAATAGCAGCATCTATAGCAGCTATAGCCGCCGCAACTGCACCAACAATTGCAGCAGCAGCAGCAGCAACCGTAGCAGCTGCTGCCACAACAGATCAGTAACATCAGCAAGACTAGCAACAATAGCAGCTGTAGCCGCACAACAGCGGCTTCAACAACGACCGCTACTCACGTCAGTAGCCTTCTACTGACGTCACTAATCACGTCACTGCTGACGTCATCAACACACACAAAAAAAGAGAAAGGCGGGGAAACTCCATAGCAGTAGTAGCAACAGATTACGCAAGCAGAAGCTACTGATGTCAGTCATCCAAGGCTCATGTCACTAGTGACATCAACAGCAAAACAAAAAAACCGGAGAAAGGGGCACCAATGCCATGGCTAACAGCCCCACTAGGGAGGGATCCACCTCCATTGGGGGGACCCCCAGGGGAGGTTTCCCCCCCCCTTCTTCCAGTAGCAGTAGTAACAGCAGCAGCAGTAGTGGCAACAACAGTAGTAGTAGTAACAGCAGCAGCAATAACAACAGTAGTAGTAGTCCACAAGCTCCGTCGCCGATGCCTTTGACCCCCTAGCCGCCATTCAACAATAGCTTGCCGTGCTGATGCAGCAGCTTGCAGCATTGCAGCCGTCCGCCTCTCAGACTCACATCAGTGGCCCGCCGCCTTTCATCTCTCCTACACACGTAAGCCCTGTTGTGTCTGCTGCTACGCATTACCTTGTGCAGCTAAAGACTCAACGCGAGTGGCAATCTGTGACCTCAGTCCTTGGCCCCACTCTGGGCGCCAGCCGTAGGCCCAAGGACTTTGAGACGCCGCCTCCGCCGCTCCAGACTGACGAGCACTTCTGGAGCTGTGAGCTCAGCTTCCACATCTGGGCGCAGGGTGAGGGCTTCTGGACATACTACACCCTTCCGTACGACTCCACCCAGGCTGACCGGCTGTATGATGCTGGTCACGCCGCATGCGCTCTTGTCCCCGTCACTCCTCCGGCATCCCGCCTAGCCCTAGAGCCCTCCCTTGGCGACTTCACCTCTGGCGTGACACCAGACAATGCTGCCGCGTGGCATGTTCTCAGTCATCCCCATCGTCTATCCAACGAGGTTGAGACAAGCCACCTGCTGCGGAAGTTCAACACCCTACACATGGAGGAGAAAAAGACAGTCACCGCCTACTGGCAGCCGGCTGAGGACATCCCCCGTCGTCTCTGCACCTCTGCTCCACCCTCTCTCACCGTGCTCCTCACCATCAAGCGCGGTGCCACCAGTGCGTACACAGACATCTTCGTCCATTACTCCCTGGGGGTTCTTTCCACCATGGCGGCCAAGGGCACTCTCATGCCGTGGGCATATGAGCTCTTCCTCAAGATTGAGGAAGCTCATCTAGAGTCCCACCTCTAGCGCATAGAGGCCCTCGCCTCACATGTTTTCGCCTCTGTGGCTGTCGCCTTCCCTGCAGCAGTGACTTCCATGAGCTCCTTGTTGCTGAAAAAGAAGAAGCGACGAGGCAAGAAGCGCAAGGGTTAGCAGCAACAGCCACAACATTAGTCAACTGGGTCTAGTGGCAATGGCTCGGTCTGCCACAACTATGGCCCGCCAAGACATGGGTGGTACACGTGCCCGCTACCGACGGATGAGGCTCGTGTCATTGCAACCATGCGTCGCCGATGGGAGCCTTGTCTCACCTTCTCCGCGATCACTGTCACTGCCTCCAACGCCTCAACCCCGACCAGCAGCTGCACTCCTACGACCGCGACCCCAGTCCTGCAGACGCTAGCTCCTTAGCACCATCATCCGCAACTGTCGGTGTCGCCGTTCCCTTCATTGGCATAGTCTTCCTTCTATCCGGGCTCCGGTGCCTTCACTCTACACTCCGTCTACACTCCCGGGCCGTCCACGCGTGAGCGACAAATAGAGTAGTTCATTGCGCTCTAGCTCAGCTTGCCTCGCCCTCCCCCCCACGGAAATGTGAGTTGCGTCACCTCCTGCTCGATCCCCTCGCCCTACATGACTGAGACTGAGTTGCGGTCGTGCCCTGTCTCCTCGCCTGTCTCGCCGTCTCCCATGGTCTCCCCTGTTCCCCTCCGTGATGACGTCCCATGGCTTGATCATTGGCAGTCTCGGTTCCCACCCCCTTCCACCACGTTCGCATCTCTTGCTTGCTGCCATGTGACTGTTAGTGATCTGGCGACTCCGGTCCAGGACCCGGCCGAGACCTGGATCATCGACTTCGGGGCCACGCATCACATGATGGCCTCTCGTAAGCCTTTACTATGCTTGGTTTTGTTGGCGATGCCTCCGGTGTCTGGACAGGCTCCGGCCAGGTGTTACCTGTACATGGCATTGGTGTTGTTCGTTTCTGTGGTCCTACCGGTGATGTCTTCATGTACCGATGTTCTTTTCTTCCCGGTCTTGAGCTCAGCCTCTTGTCTGTACTGCCGTTGACCACATGAGCATGGACGTTGTGCGTTCGAGTGGTGCTGGCACTGTGTCGTTGCGTCCGTCTTGTCTTGTCGTTCTCCACGCCACCACCAGTGGAAACCTATGGCACTTTATTCGTCTGACTTCCTCTCCCTCTGTTGCCTCCTCGTCAGCCACCACAGGTCATGTACTTGGCACTAGCACGCTTTCTCCATAGCACACCCGTCTCTTGCACCGCCGCCTCGTCCACTTTGCTGCCGTCGACAGCATGCTCTGCACCCAGCCGGCCAAGGGCCTTGACCCTAAGACTTTCCCTTTACTGTGCCCCACAAAGTGCATTGATTGCGCTCAGGGCAAGATGCACCGGTCCACATACCCTTTGTCTTCCTCTCGTGCATCCGCCCCTCTCGACCTTGTCCATTCTGATGTCATGGGTCCTCTCCTTACTGCGTCTTTTGGATAGCATGGCCGTTATGTCCTCACCCTCACTGACGACTATTCTCGTTACCGCTGGGTCTTCTTTCTTCGGCAGAAGAGCGATGTCGCCCGTGCCATTCAAGACTAGCTTGTCCTTGCGGAGCGCGAGTGTGGTTGACCTCTTTGCCGCTTTTGCTCCGATCACGACGGTGAGTACATGGGCAAGACCACGACCTTTCTTGCCTCACGCGATATCCAACACGAGACGTCTGCGCCCTACACACCCGCCCAGAACAGCGTCTCAAAACGGTAGAACCGTACCATGGCCCATGCCGTCCGCACCATGCGGGTTGAGTCTGGCCTCTCCGATGGCTTCTACTTTGAAGCCATGCCGTACATGACATGGGCCTGGAACCGGATTCCTCACGGACCCCTTTCCCGCTAGTCCATGCCATACCAACACTGGTGCGGTCAGCGAGCCGACCTCCGCCCTGCTTGCGTGTGGGGTTGCGTGGCCATTGTGTGGCTGCCCGCCTTACAGCAGGGCGGCAAGCTCGTCCCCTGCGGGCGTCTTTGGACCTTACTCGGTGTCTTTCGTCAGTCCAAGGCTTGGCGCTTCTGGGATCCCTCCCGACTCTGCATCGTCGAGTCCCACGATGCCCTCTTCTTTGAGGAGCTGTTTTTGCGCGACCTTGTTTACCCCGGCTCCTCGGTGTCCCTCCCGTTGCGTGGGGGAGTGGTGAGTCCGTCTTCCGTCTTGCCGCTCTCGGGTGGTATATCACCTAATCCCTTTGAGCCAGTAGCCCCTGCCGCGCCCGTTGGCCCCTGCGAGCCGACGGTCCCAGATGCGGCCAATGGCCCCTTTGGTTCGACGGTCGCACATGCGTTTGCCTGCCCCTCCGGGCCGACAGTCCCAGATGCGCCCGCTGGCACCTCCAGGCCGACGGTCCTGGATGCGCCCGCTGGCCCCTCTGGTTCGTCAGACCCAGACACACCCGCTAGCCTCTCCGAGCCATAGGTCCCAGTCGTGTCCACTGGTCCCTCCTTGTGAGCCATCCCAGTCACATCCACTAGTCCTACTGGGCCAGCCGCCGCAGTCACGCCCGCTGGCCCCTCTTGGCCGGGTGCCCTAGTTGCGTCCGCTGGCCCCTCCGGGCCAGCCGCCGCAGTCACGCCCGCTGGCCCCTCTTGGTCGGTGGCCCCAGTCGCGTTCAGTGGTCCCTCTGGGCCGGCGGCCCTGTCTGCCTCCGCCAGCCCGTCAAGCCTCTCTCTTGCCCTACCGCGCTACACGCGTGGCCCAGACGGTAGCCTGCGACCCAGACCGTCGGTCAGTGTGCAGGCCGCAACACCGTGCCCTATGGCGTCTCGGCCCCCTATCGCTCCACGTGTCTCTTCCACTCCTACGGTTGTGAGTGGGGACCTTGGCACGAAGGCCCTCGGCCTGAGCACTTCGGCTGTCATTGCAGACCTTCACCGTGGCCCTGCACTGGGCTATGTGATGCTCCATTACGAGCATCGGCATGCTGTCATGGATGCACTCGCACGCATCCCACGTGGAGCTCAAGACACACACGCTCTCTAGGATTGCTCCATAACACGCCTGGAAGACCCAACCACCCTACGTGAGGCTCGAACCTCTCCTGAGGCCACACATAGAGATGCTGCATGCGTTGACGAGCTCTCCGATGTCCGGCAGCACCACGCGTATGAACTCGTCCACCTCCCTCCAGGTTGGAAGGCCATTGGTGCCAAGTGGGTCTTTTGGCGCAAATGGAAGCCCGACGGATCCCTCGACAAGTACAAGGCCAGCCTCACAACCAAGGGGTTTGCTCAGGACCCTGGGCTTGATTACAACCACATCTTTGCTCTAGTTTGCCAATTCTCCACGAGCCGAGTGCTTTACAGTCCGGATGTCTAGCATGGGTGGGAGCTGCATCAGAAGGACGTGAGCAACACCTTCCTCCATGGTTCACTTGAGGGCAAGGAGCTCTACATGGTGCAGCCTCCAGGCTTCCATGATAGTACTAGGAGAGTCTGGCGGGTGCGGAAGGCCCTCTACGGCCTGAAGCAGTTGCCTCGATGCTGGAACTAGGAGATCAGCAGCATGCTCCTTCGCGGTGGGCTTCAGCGCAGCACCGTTGACCCCGCACTGTTCGTCAACCCGCGAGGCCAGACCCTCACCGGTGTCGTGGTCTACGTCGAGAATCTTCTCATTGCGTCACCTCACATGGCTGCCGTCTAGCGTGTCAAGGACCTACTGCACACCACCTACCAGATGAAGGATCTCGGGTCGGCCCGAGTCTTCCTGGGCATGGAGTTCAAGCATGATCGCTCCCACGGCATCCTACACGTCCATCAGGCTGCCTATGTGTAGACCCTGTCCACTCTCTGCGCTGAGGGACTACCCCTCGTGCCCAGGGCATCTTCACTGATGTCACCTGATGGCCAGGTGAAGCTGAAGAGTCCTTACCTAGCCGTTGTGGGGGAGCCAGTTGACGAGACCACGTATCTGCGAGTCATCAGGTCACTGATGTTCCTGGCGATGACAACGCGCCCACACATCACGTTCGCCGTCAACCTCCTGGCTCAGTTCTCTCAGGTGCCGCGTCACCTCCACTTCGAGGTCGCAATCCGAGTACTGCGCTACGCCATCTCGACTCCTCGATGAGGTCTCATGTTCCGCTGCCAGCCGTTTGTCGTCGCGGTGGGCTACGCCGACAGTGACAGGGTCGGCACTCCAGACGGTAAGAGTCGCACAGGCTGGATCTTCCTGGTCAACGGCACAGCTTTGTCCTGGCGTAGTGGCAAGCAGGGTGCATTGCACGTAGTATCGCTGAGGCTGAGTATGTGACCCTTGCCTCTGGCGTGTGTGAGAGTGTGTGGTTGCGTCGTTTGTTATCCGAGTTGCGTTAGTCTGTCGCATCCATCACGTTGCATTGTGAGAGTGCCTTGGCCATCGCCGACAATGACGACATGCATCACACACACACAAAGCACATCAACGTTGAGTATCACTATGTGTGTTTGTTGTTGCATGACGGTAGCATTAGCATTGTGTGGGTTGAGACAGCACGGTAGCTGGCCGACTTCTTGACCAAGGCACTGAAGCGCGAATTGTTCAAGAAGGCTGTGAGTTCAGTTGGAGTACGTCTGTGAGTGGCTCTCTTTGTCCTTGCCTGCTTCTCTATGTTCCCTGGAGGAGTTTGGTTGTTGACTGTGTCTCTGCCCGAACATGTGCACTACGCTTGTGAGTCATGGGGAAGTGTTCGTTTTTGCTCATCTCTCATTGTGCTCTGTTGTGTCCTCCAAACTTGTGTATGTCGGTGTGTAGATGAATGACGGCGAGACTCAACGCTGCTGGAGTGTCGTTCGGTGGAGCTGACGCTCGCTGAGACCTACTCGCACTTTGCTGGAGCCTCCTCCCTCCGACGAAGTGCTCAGCTCCATCGGCAGGCCTCCTGGGCGGTCGGGCCACCGGCAGTCACTGCCACCACAAATGTTGTCTGCATGAACCCAGTGCTAATTCTGACTGTGCCATTGCGTCTGTAGCATCATGCTCTACCTAGGCTCCATGTCTCTTGCTGTGTGGCACTGTTTGGCATCATGGACCGTTGTAGGCACTGCCTGGGTCCGGGCAGCCATAACTCTTTGTTGCTATTCTTCTACCTGATTCTAACCGCACGACTGCGTTCCCAGCGTCAGTATTATGGTATGGCCCAATTTTTAGGCAAAACGGACGACGCCCGGGTTTTGGGCTGTCAGGCGTCTTGCATGGCTCACGGAGAAAACCCTGCATGCCAGAAAATAGGTCCATGACTATTTTCTGGGGCAAACATATCCGAACTGCTGTGTATGCGCCCCACACCTTCCCAGACTGTCGAGCGGAAATCATGACGAAGGCAGGTGCGTGTTTGGACAGCGCATGTTTAAGCAATGTCGAGGTGCAGTTCTGATGCCCAGTTGATGCCGTTTTTGAACCGCAGCTGTATCGACGACTGCTAACCTAGTAGTCGCCTATGCTATATGCCGATCGAAAGGCCACATCAAGTGAATAGTGAAATCATACAAAAGCCCTACGTGACTCTGTACGATACAGGACCCTTCCATCGGACCTTGCATCAAAGCGATAAAAACCAGCACTGGAGAAAAAAAGTCGTTAAGGATGCGATTTCTTCTCTCGCTTCACATCGAATGGTTCGATGATGATTATCTTTCATTTTTGTTGACAAGTTCATGACAATCCAGTCTCGTTAAAAGCAGAGTTCTCAATTGTCTTGTATGTTTGTGGTTGTTTGTAGTTCGTCGAACAGGGAGAGTTTGTTTGCACGAAATTTTAAACGTTGCAGATACGCACATAGCAGTCACATAGATTGAGTGACTGACTCGAGTATCTCATAAATGACTATTTGACTAGACGTTAGTGAACCAAATTCATCACTTTGGCAGATGGCTGCCACCATGGCCATGACGAGGTCAAAGATAGGCATCCGGCAGAATGGCGCTTCAAGAATCGGAGTTTCCGCTTCATGAGGATCTACCACGGCATCGGGTACTAACGACAAAACACGGCCGTGACCTCGCGTCATAAGTGGGGTCAAATCAGGCACCTTAGATAATATTATCCTATTTTCTGATTGGCTGGTTAGCTGAGTAACAACTTCTACACTAGTGGGGGGGAGCTAGAACTTGGAAGGGTCGCCCATTGTTGCTCATTCTTCACTCATAATAAGTTTCTTCCAGTTTTCAGCTGCTTTCAGGCGCTAACACTGACGCGCGCATTTCTGAGTAAAGAACCCAGGACTTCCAGACTTAGTCCTTAGAGCAACAGGCTGAGGGGGTAGCAGACTTAAGCAACGAGCCTGGAAGCCAACACGCTGCATTAACAACGCTGCTGCCCCAACCTGTTGCCTAGTTTTCCATTTTGGTATCAGAGCCAGAGCGTAGCAGCAACAGCGGACGACTGGCGTACAGGTGCCTAACAACGCCGTTGGATTCCCGATGCGCGCCAGTGCAGGGGATCTGCTACCGGATTTTTTCCGACAGCATTGACCTTCCTGGTGGCGGCGTCAGAATTTTTCCCACAGCCACAGTGCCAGTGGAAATTCTGCCGGATTTTTTCCGACAGCACTGACCCCCACGCTGGACGCGAGGAGGAGTGCGGCAGGCCACGTCAGGCGCTTGCTGGCGACAACGCACGTGGCAATGTCCTCTAGGTAGAGTGGCAGGCTGCAGCAGCTCGCAATTGCAGTTGTAGCTTGCAACAAAAGCAAGCAGTTGCAGTAGCAGCGAGCAGCAGCGGTGCGCAGCAACAGCTGACAACAGCAGCAGCTCGTGGTAGATCAGAGAAGCAGGAGCCCACGGCAGCAGCCGATAGCAGCAGCAGTGAGCAGAAGTAGCAGTAGTAGTGGCAATAGCAGCAGCAATAGCAGCAGCAGCAGCAGCAGCAAGCAGCAACAACAGTGAACAGCCGCAACGAGCAGCAGCCAGCAGTAGCAATAGCAGCAGCTGCTGCTCTTGTAGCTGCGCGCAGCCCGCTGCTTGTAGCGAGCAGCAAGCTGTTAACAGCAAGCTTGCTGCTCGCGGTGAGCTCGCTGCTTGCGGCTCGCTGCTCGCACCAAGCAGTGAGATCGCTGTGACGGGAAAAATGAAAAAAAATATATAGGAGAAAAAATTCCGTACCCTGCCAGCAGCACGCAGCAACTTAGCAGCAACTGCAGTTGCAGACGTAGCAGTAGCCGCAACAGCAACATCCGCAATAGCAGCAGTAGCCGCAGCAATGGCAGTAGCAGCAGCGGCAGCAGCAGCAACAGTAGCAACAGTATCAACAGCAGCAATAGCAATAGCAGCAGCATCTACAGCAGCTGCACCCGCCGCAGCTACACCAACAATCGCAGCAGCAGTAATAGCAGAAGCAATCATAGCAGCTACTACCACAGTAGATCAGTAAGATACCAGCGACAGCAGTAGCAGCGGTAGTGACTGCAGTCGCATAGTAGCGGCTCAGCAACAACTGCTGCTAACGTGAGTAGCCTTCCACCGACGTCACTACTCAGGTCACTCCTGACATCATCAACACAGAAATAAAGAGAAAGGGGGGGGACTCCATAGCAGCAGCAGCAACAAATAACATAAGCAGCAGTTGCTGATGTCAGCCGTCCTAGGCTGACGTTACTACTGACATCAACAGCACAAAAGAAGTACCAGAGAAAGGGGCACCAATACCATGGCTAAAAGGCCCACTAGGGAGGGGTCCTCCTTTGTTGGGGGGACCCCCACGAGGGGTACCCTCTCCCCCCCTTTCTCTTGCAGTAGCAGTAGTAGCAGCAGCAGCAGCAGTAGCGGCAGTAGTAGCAGTAGCAGCAACAACAGCAGCACTCCACATGCTCTGTCGCCGACACCTTTGATCCCCTAGCCGCCATTCAACAACAGCTTGCCGCGCTGACGCACTAGCTTGTAGCACTGCAGTCGTCTGCCTCTCAGACTCACACCAGTGGCCCGTCGCCTTTCATCTCTCCTAGGCACGCAAGCCCTACTGTGTCTGCTGCTACGCATTATCTTGCGCAGCTACAGACGCAGCGCGAGCGGCAAACTGTGCCCTCAGTCCTTGGCTCCACTCTGGGCGCCAGCCGTAGGCCCAAGGACTTTGAGACGCCGCCCCTGCCGCTCCAGGCCGACGAGCAGTTCCGGAGCTGTGAGCTTAGCTTCTGCATCTGGGCGCAGGGTGAGGGCTTGTGGACATACTACACCCTTCCGTATGAATCCACCCAGGCTGACTAGCTGTATGACGCTGGTCGCGCCGCACGCGCTCTCGTCCCCGTCACTCCTCCAGCGTCCCGCCTAGCCCTAGAGCCCTTCCTTGGTGACTTCACCTCTGGCATGACACTAGACCCTGCTACCGCGTGGCATGTTCTCACTTGTCCCCATCGTCTATCCAACGAGGCTGAGACAAGCCGCCTACTACGGAAGTTCAACACCCTGCACATGGAGGAGATCGAGACAGTCGCCGCCTACTGGCAGCGGGCTGAGGACATCCCAAGTTGCCTCTACACCTCTACTCCACCCTCTCTCGCCGTGCTCCTCACCATCAAGCGCGGTGCCACCAGTGCGTACACAGACATCTTCCTCCATTACTCCCAGGAGGTTCTCTCCACCATGGCGGTGCAGGGCACCCTCATAACCAAGGCACACTAGCTCTTCCTCAAGATCGAGGAAGCTCATCTAGAGTCCCGCCTCCACCTCACAGAAGCCCTAACCTCACATGTCATTGCCTCCGTGGCCGTTGCCTTCCCCACAGCAGCGACTTCCACCAGCTCCTCGTTGCCGGGAAAGAAGAAGCGTCGGGGCAAGAAGGGCAAGGGTCGGCAGCAACAGCCGCAACATCAGTCAACTGGGTCTAGTGGCAGTGGCTCGATCTGCCACAACTATGGCTAGCCAGGACATGGGTGGTACACGTGCCCGCTACTGACGGACAAGGCTGGCGTCATCGCCACCATGCGTTGCCGACGGGAGCGTTGTCTCACCTTCTCCGCTGTCGCAGTCCCCGCCTCCGACGCCTCGACCCCGACCAGCAGCTCCACTCCTACGACCGCAACCCCGGTCCTACAGACGCGAGCTCCTCAGCACCATCACCTGCAACTGTCGGCGCCGCCGTTCCCTTCATCGGCATAGTCTTCCTTCTATCCGAGCTCCAGCGCCGTCACTCCGTATTCCGTCTACACTCCCAGGCCGTCCACGCGTGAGCAACAGTTGGAGCAGTTCATTGCGCTCCAGCTCGGCTTGCCTCGCCCTCCCCCCCGGGGAAGTGTGAGTTGCGTCACCTCCTGCTCGACCCCCTCGCCCTACATGACTAAGACTGAGTTGCGGTCGTGTCCTGCCTCCTCGCTTGTCCCGCCGTCTCCCGTGGTCTCCCTTGTTCCCCTCCGTGATGACGTCCCATGGCTTGATCATTGGCAGTCTCGGTTCCCACCCCCTTCCACCGTGTCCGCATCTCTTGCTTGCTGCCATGTGACTGTTAGCGATCTGGCGACTCTGGTCCAGGATCCGGCAGAGACCTGGATCATCGACTTCGGGGCCACGCATCACATGACGGCCTCTTGTGAGGCCTCTACTATGCTTGGTTTTGTTGGCGATGCCTTCGGTGTCTGGACAGGCTCCTGCCAGGTGTTACCTGTCCATGGCGTTGGTGTTGTTCGTTTCCGTGGTCGTACCGGTGATGTCTTCCTGACCGATGTTCTTTTCGTCCCAGTCTTGAGCTCAGCCTCTTGTCTGTACTGCCGTTGACCACATGAGCATGGACATTGTGCGCTCGCGTGGTGCTGGCACTATGTCGTTGCATCCGTCTCGTCTTGTTGTTTTCCACGCCACCGCCAGTGGAAACCTATGGCACTTTATTCGTCTGACTTCCTCTCCCTCTGTTGCCTCCTCGTCAGCCACCACAGGTCATGTACTTGGCACTAGCACACTTTCTCCATAGCACACCCGTCTCTTGCACCGCCGCCTCGTCCACTCTGCTGCCGTCGACAACATGCTCCACACCCAGCCGGCCAAGGGCCTTGACCCTGAGACTTTCCCTTTACTGTGCCCCACAAAGTGCATTGATTGCGCTCAGGGCAAGATGCACCGGTCCACATACCCTTTGTCTTCCTCGCGTGCATCCGCCCCTCTCGACCTGGTCCATTCTGATGTCATGGGTCCTCTCCTTACCGTGTCTTTCGGATAGCATGGCCGTTATGTCCTCACCCTCACTGACGACTATTCTCGTTACCGCTGGGTCTTCTGTCTTCGGCAGAAGAGCGATGTCGCCCGTGCCATTCAAGACTGGCTTGTCCTTGCGGAGCGCGAGTGTGGTCGACCTCTTTGCCGCTTTCGCTCCGATCACGACGATGAGTACATGGGCGAGACCACGACCTTTCTTGCCTCACGCGATATCCACCACGACACGTCTGCGCCCTACACACCCGCCCAGAACAACGTCTCAAAACGGTAGAACCGTACCATGGCCCATGCCGTCCGCACCATGCGGGTTGAGTCTGGCCTCTCCGATGGCTTCTACTTTGAAGCCATGCCGTACATGACATGGGCCTGGAACCGGATTCCTCACGGACCCCTTTCCCGCCAGTCCATGCCATACCAACACTGGTGCGGTCAGCGAGCCGACCTCCGCCCTGCTCGCGTGTGGGGTTGCGTGGCCATTGTGTGGCTGCCCGCCTTACAGCAGGGCGGCAAGCTCGTCCCCTGCGGGCGTCCTTGCACCTTACTCGGTGTCTCTCGTCACTCCAAGGCTTGGCGCTTTTGGGATCCCTCCTGACTCTGCATCGTCGAGTCCCGCGATGCCCTCTTCTTTGAGGAGCTGTTTCTACGCGACCTTTTTCACCCTGGCTCCTCGGTGTCCCTCCCGTTGCGTGGGGGAGTGGTGAGTCCGTCCTCCATCCTGCCGCTCTCGGGTGGTACATCACTTAGTCCCTTTGAGCAAGTAGCCCATGCCGCGCCCGCTGGCCCCTCCGGGCCGACGGTCCCACATGCACCCCATGACCCCTCCGGGCCGATGGTCCCACATGCGTCTGCTGGCCCCTCCGGGCCGACAATCCCAAATGCGCCCGCTGGCACCTCCAGGTCGACGGTCCCAGATGCGCCCGCTGGCCCCTCCGGGTCGTCAGACCCAGACGCGCCCGCTAGCCTCTCCAGGCCGGTGGTCCCAGTCGTGTCCAGTGGTCCCTCCGTGGTAGCCACCCCAGTCACATCCAGTATTCCTACCGGGCCAACCGCCACAGTCATGCTCGCTGGCCCCTTTGGGCCGGCTGCCTTAGTCGCGTCCGCTGGTCCCTCTGGGCCAGCCGCCGCAGTCACGCCCGCTGGCCCCTCTGGGCAGGTGGCCCCAGCCGCGTCGAGTGGTCCCTGTGAGCCGGCAGCCCCGTCTGCCTCGGCCGGCCCCTCAGGCTTATCAGGCCTATTTCTTGCCCTACCGCGCTACACGCGTGGCCCAGGCGGCAATCTGCGACCCAGACCGTCGGTCAGCGTGCAGGTCGCAGCACCTCGCGCTGTGGCGTCTCAGCCCCCTGTCGCTCCACGTGTCTCTTCCACTCCTACGGTCGTGAGTGGGGACCTTGGCACGAAGGCCCTCGGCTTGGCCACTTTGGTTGTCATCGCAGACCTTCACCCCGTCTCTGCACTGCGCTATGCGATGCTCCATCACGAGCATCGGCATGCTATCATGGCTGCACTCGCACGCATCCCACGTGGAGCTCGAGACGCACACGCTACCTCAGTCTCCTCCATAGCACGCCCAAAGGACCCAACCACCCTGCGTGAGGCTCAAGCCTCTCCTAAGGCCACGCACAGGGATGCTGCCTCCGCTGACGAGCTCCTCACGCCACGCGTATGAACTCGTCGACCTCCCTCCTAGTCGGAAGGCGATTGGTACCAAGTGGGTCTTTCGGCGCAAATGGAAGCTCGACGGATCCCTGGACAAGTACAAGGCCCGCCTCACAGCCAAGAGGTTTGCTCAGGTCCCTAGGGTCAATTAGGACCAGATCTTTGCTCTGGTTGGCCGATTCTCCACGAGCTGAGCGCTTTTCAGTCTGGTTGTGCAGCATGGGTGGGAGTTGCATCAGATGGACGTGAACAACACCTTCCTCCATGGTCCACTGGAGGGTGAGGAGCTGTACATGGGCAGCCTCCACGATTCGACGACGGCACTGGGAGAGTCTCGCGGCTGCGGAAGGCCCTCTACGACATGAAGCAGTCGCCTCGGTGCTAGAACCAGGAGATCAGCAGCATGCTCCTTCGCGGTGGGCTTCAGCGCAGCACCGCTAACCCCGCACTGTCCGTCAGCCCGCGAGGCTAGACCCTCGCCGCTGTCCTGGTCTACGTCGACGATCTTCTCATTACGTCGCCTCACATGGCTATCGTCCAGCGTGTCAAGGACCTACTGCACACCACCTACCAAATGAAAGATCTCGGATGTGCCTGAGTCTTCCTGGGTATGGAGTTCTTGCATGATTCTTGCCAGGGCATCCTACACGTCCACCAGGCTGCCTATGTGCAGACCCTGTCCAGTCGCTTCGCTGAGGACCTACCCCTCGTGCGAAGGGCATCTTCACCGATGTCACCTGATGGCTAGGTGAAGCTCAATAGTCCTGACCCAGCCGTTGTGAGGGAGCCCGTTGACGTGACCACGTATCTGCGAGTCATCGGGTCACTGATGTTCCTGGCGATGACAACACGCCCAGACATCGCGTTCGCCGTCAACCTCCTGGCTCAGTTCTCTCAGGAGCCGCGTCACCTCTACTTCGAGGCCGCGATCCAAGTAATGCGCTTCGTCGTCTCCACTCCTCGGCGAGGTCTCATGTTCCGTCGCCAGCTGTTTGTCGTTGCGGTGGACTACACCGACAGTGAGCGGGCCGGCAGTCCAGACGGTAAGAGTCGCACAAGCTGGATCTTCATAGTCGGTGGCACGGCTGTGTCCTGGCGCAGTGGCAAGCAAGGGTGCATCGCACGGAGCACTGTTGAGGCTGAGTATGTGGCCCTCGGCTCAGGCGCGTGTGAGAGTGTGTGGTTGCGTCGTTTGTTGTCCGATTTACGTCAGTCTGTCGCATCCATCACGGTGCATTGTGAGAGTGCCATGGCCATCGCCGACAATGACGGCGTACATCACACATGCACAAAGCACATCAACGTTGAGTATCACTATGTGCGTTTGTTGTTGCATGACGGCAGCATCAGCATTGTGTGGGTTGAGACAGCACGGCAGCTGGCTGACTTCTTGACCAAGGCACTGAAACGCGACTCGTTCAAGAAGGCTATGAGTTCAGTTGGAGTGCGTCCGTGAGTGGCTCTCTTTGTCCCTTCTTGCGTCTCTATCTGCCCTGGGGGAGATTGGTTGTTGACTGTCTCTGCTCGCACACGTGCACTACGCTTGTGAGTCATGGGGGAGTGTTGGTTTTTGCGCATCTCTCATTGTGTTCTGTTGTGTCCTCCCGGCTTTTGTACATCGGTGTGTAGATGAATGACGGCGAGACTCAACGCTGCTGGAGTGTCCTCCGGTGGAGCCGACGCTCGGTGAGGCCTTCTCGCAGTTTGTTGGAGCCTCCTCCCTCCGACGACGTGCTCAGCTCCATCGGCAGGCCTCCTGGGCGGTCGGGCCGGCGGCGGTCACTGCCACCACAGATGCTGTCTGTATGAACCCAGTGCTAATCTTGACTGTGCCCTTGCATCTGCTGCATCATGCTCTACCGAGGCTCCATGTCTCTTGCTGTGTGACATTGGTTGGCATCATGGACCGTTGTAAGCACTGCCTGGGTTCAGGTGTTGGTTTTTTTTCGCATCTCTCATTGTGCTCTGTTGTGTCCTCCCGGCTTGTGTACATCGTCGTGCAGATAACTGACGGCGAGACTCAACGCTGATGGAGTGTCGTCCGGTGGAGCCGACGCACGCTGAGGTCTTCTCGCAGTTTGCTGGAGCCTCCTCTCCCCGGCGACGCGCTCAGCTCCATCGGCAGGCCTCCTCGGCGGTCGTGCTGCCGGCGGTCATTGACACCGCAGTTGCCGCTTGCATGCGTCCAGCGCGTCCCATCGCGTCTGCATCGTCATGCAGTGCCTAGGGTCCCAGTTGCATGCTGCGTGGTCCTGTTTGGTAGCATAAACCGTTGTGGGTACTATCTGGGTTTAGGCTGCCATAACTCCTCGTTACAATTTTTCCAGCAGATTCTGACCACACGGCTGCGTTCGCAGCGGCGGTATTATGGTATGGTCCAGTTTTCAGCCAAAACGGACGACGCCCGGGTTTTGGGCTGTCGGCTGCCTGGCAGGCCTCACCGAGAAAACCTGCCAGCCTGAACTGAGCTATTTTCTGATTGGCTGTTGAACTGAGTAACAAGCTCTAGAGAGCTGGGGGGGGCCTAGAACTTGGAGGGGTCTCCCATTGTTGTTCATTTCTTCATTCCTAATTAGTCATTGTCAGTTTTTAGCTGCTTTCTGGCGCTAACACTGGTGCGCGCGTTTCTGAGTAACAAAACCCAGAGCTTCCAGACTTAGACTCTAGAGCAGCAGACTGAGGGGGCAGCTGACTTAAGCAACGAGCGTGGAAGCCCACACGCTGCATCAACAACGCTGCTGCCCGAACCTGCTGCCTAGTTTTCTCTCTTCGGGCAGCCATAAGTCTTTGTTGTTGCTTTTCTACCTGATTCTGACCGCACGACTGTGTTTTTAGCGTCGGCATTATGGTATGGTCCAGCTTTCACACAAAACGGACGACGCCCGAGTTTTGGGCTGTCAGGCGTTTGGCAGGGCTCACCGAGAAAACCCTGCATGCCAGGAAATAGGTCCATGACTATCTCTGATTGGCTAGTTAGCTGAGTAACAACTTCCACGCTACTGGAAGGGAGCTAGAACTTGGAGTAGTCCTCCATTGTTGCCCATTCTTCACTCCTAATGAGTTACTCCCTGTTTTCAACTTCTTTCTTGAACTAACACTAACGCACACATTTGTGAGTAGCAAACTCAGAGTCTCTAGAGAAACAGACTGAGGGGGTAGCAGACTTAACTAGCGAGCATGGAAGCCAGCACGCTGCATCAACAACGATACTGCCTCAACCTTTCACCTAGTTTTCCATCTCCCAGCATTGAGGCCTAGTCATCGGCTGTGTCACTAGGAAGCCTCTACTCATCCATGCCTGCCTGGGATGACAGTGAGAGTGCCAAACAAGATGACATCAGCAACTCAACACTAATTATCCTTCTGATACATGTCGTAACCGCTCATGGCTTCGGCACTATGGAGAGGGATTGCAATCATGTGTGTCCGCGCAAACAACAATCTCGTGTGCTCAAAGAGGACAACGAGCACAGAAGCAACAGACATCAGGCACATCCTTCATCTGCAAGCCACATCCTTAATGTGCAAGCCACAACATTCATCTGCAAGCCACATTTTTCCCCAGATTCGATGCCCCTCTCGTGGACGCCGTCATCTGCTCGTATGGTGTGCGTCGGTTGGGGCCTCGTCGCAACTTCTGAAGGCACTTGCCGAACATTTCAAGTGTGTCAAACAAAATGTGCGCATCATCACCTTGAGGCAGCGCCAGCTGCAGCGGCATCACTTGCCATCGCAGCTCCAACCACACGTTGTCGCTTATGGACGTTCCAGAGGGCCTCACTTGCCATGCGAGCATATCCGACTGCCCATGTGCCGCCGCCGACTGTCTTCTCTAACAGTATCAGAACCGCCACCAAGGGGAGAAAAAAAAAGAACGACAACAGCGAGCGACTATTCTTCCTCTCGCCGCAACTCAACCGCTCTCAGCCCACGTTCCTCTCTCAGTCTCCTCCACCATGCTTCGCCCGTTTGGCCTCTGGCTGCGCCGCTGTCGCTGCAGCCGCATCGCTGTCTGCAGCTCCTCCATCATCAGCAACCGCTGCCGCTTTCCCCTCGCCCTCCCCCGACCTTCCAGGCAGTGCACTCCCATCCTCGACGCCCTCGTCTACCGCCACACCCCTTCCCTTGCCATCGCCATCCACGTCCATGGCCTCTGCCACCGATGCATCGCCACCTGGCCCTCCTCGCGGTGCTTCCTCTCCCAAGGTGGTGTTGCCGCCTCCCAAATCGACGTTGGCGGGAACATCAGCCACACCAGCAGCACCAGCAGCAACACCAGCGGGAGCTCCTCCTCCCCCGCCACCAGCGACCCGGCGGGCACGTGGCTTGGGCCCCCAATAGCTCTCAGGGTTGGGCACGAAGCGCGGCGTGCGGTTGAGCTGCGCCTTGCTCAGAGCGCCCCGCGCCTTTGAGAAGTCCGCCTGCTCTCCCACCCACCCCCCCACACACACAAACCATCCCCCCCCCACCTCTCCACCCACCCCGGCGTGGGAAAATGTTACACGGAGAGAACGGGAGATAATTGGTGTGGTTATCTCCCAGGAAAGGTGTCAGGGGGCGTGGGGAGGGCGGAGGCGATGATGGGAGGAGGTTGCAGCGATGAAAAAACACACACGCATGGGACTGCAGGAGTACAAGATGACTCAGCAGCAGCAGCCACAGCAGCAGCAGCAGCAGCAGCAGCAGCAGCAGCAGCAGCAGCAGCAGCAACAAGCAGTCATGGTCGGCCGATAGCTGCGGCACGCAACAACCAGCCACCAGACCCTGCTCAAGTTTCCTCTTCAGTCGCATGATGCATCCAAGAAACCTCAGACCACGTCAACATCATCCACAGACTGCACGAGCACGCAGACAAACCAGCCTGCAAACGCACGAGCCTACAAACGCACGAGCCTGCAAACGCAAGCGAGGACCTATTCCGACGTCCCGCAATGAGTTCAAGAACACTGAGCGTGGAGGCCAACGAGACCAGAAGACATCCTGACGATCCGCACACAAACGCACATGCCCGTGTGCATGCACACGCATACGCACAAGCGCCACATGTGCGCATCCATGGCGGGCGCACGCACACTGGCACGTGCGCACGCGTGCACACGGGCGCGAACACGCGCACGCACGTGTTATTGGAGGGCGCGAACACGCGCACACACACACAAAAAACCAACAGACACGAACACCGTTGTGACTAAACATGTCATGCGCCCAGTCGCATCAACCATGGGGTGCATGTAGAGGACACAGAGCTCAAGGACGAGCAACCGGAGGGCAACCACTCACCTCCGTGGAAGGTTCCTTGGCGAGCAACGCACGCGCAGCGCTACCCTCCGGGTGTGCCTTCACCGGGTGCTTCTTCACCTGCAAGGCACGGCTTGCGTTTGCGTTTGTGTTTGGGTTTGCGTTTGCGTTTGCGTTTGCGTCTGCGTTTGTGTTAGCGTTTGCGTTTGCGTTTGCGTTTGCGGTTGCG